>BQNB010010407.1:7004-84038 GCA_026074375.1 Tanacetum coccineum | reverse complement strand
TTAAAAGGGTTTGCTAAAATAAATAAAGGTTTTTATAAAAATATCAAAAATTAAGGGTTTTTGTGTAAATAATAATAATAATAATAAAATATATATATAGGGGTGTTTGTTCGACCGAATTTAAGAGAAAAAGAAGGAAAGAAAAGCCCAATTTTAGTTCAACTACAATTCTAATTAGGTAATTATCCAATCTTTTTGCAAACACTATAAATACAAACCCCTCCTTCCTATTTTTTTTAATCTTTCGAACCAAGAAAAAGAGAGAAAAAAAAAGTTTTTTTTTATTCAAGATCAATTTGGTGATTTAGGGTTTCAAGAATCAAGGATTAAGGTATGTTCATAAATCCTAGTTGTTTAGTTTCTTTAATTCATGTAACAATAAAGTGATGGATAAATTAGGGTTCATAAAAATCTATAAATTTATAATTTTAAACTTAATTAGAAGTGTTTAGGGTTTAATTAGGATCATATTGATGTATTCGGTTAGAGTTAGAACGCGATAGAATTGAATTTAGGGATGAGTAGAATTTTGAGTCATCTTGTTCGAATGTTATCTCATGATTGGTAACAAGATTTTTGATGAATCTTATGTCTATTGATAAGTTCAGAGAGTCTAGTTTCTAAAAAGTCCAGTCCCGAAAGGTTTTGAGGTCGGGAAGTTAGTCAAATGATTTTCGCAAGAAAACTTTTCAAAACAGTGAATTCGGATCAGATTTGGGTCTGATTTCGTGGAGTAAAATCCCCACTTAAAGTTCAAATTTGGGTTAGCTAAAAATCTTGAGTCATATTTTAGGTGTCTATTAACTCCAGTTCAAAGGGCTAGCGATAAAACATTTTCTAAGTATTTTTAAAGACGTCAAAAATATTTTGGTGTGCGTTCAGATCCGAATCTGAGTATTTTATAAAGATGAATTTTTATAAAATATTCCTCTTAGTATTATTTTTTCTAAAAAAATCACAGTAGCTCACAACTCATTGGGGAGCCAGGGAATGTAAGGAGAACCATCAATTAGGTGTTTTGATATTTTATTTGTGGTCATAAAGTAACTACAAAATTCAGCCAGAAACTGTAAAAGTGGAAGTTAGTGAGTAAGGTCATATAGGATGTGAAAATGAATTGGGAGATGTATATAAAGGATTATAAACTTAGTGTAAAGTTTAGAAATCTATCATGTGATTGTTACATTGACTTAGGCATTTAGCCTAACCGAGTGTAACTTGTGTTTTGTTATGATTAGATTATGTGCAAGATCTTGTCAAGTAAGCTGAGCATCAGGTGAGTTTCATAGTCCCATTTTATTATGTTTTCTAGGGATGGAAATGATGCAAAATATGTTTCAAAATGTTTTAATTCTGTGATTATATGGTTCAAGTTACACATGAACTTTTATGTAGCTATTATATGTTATGTGCTGCATGTTGTATAATGTGGCATTGTTCTTTGCTTACTTTGTGGGCAAGAGGTTTCACCTACTTTGTGTGGGTATGAACCTGTACGGATACGGTACCAAGAGTCTAGGTTTGGGGATAACATTTCTCTCCATGACTATTTTTGTGATTTGGATCGGGGGACACGTTCTGTCCCAATTGTGATTGTTTGTTTGGGATGATTGCATGTTAGCATGTATAATAGTCAGCTTAATTGTCCTGCCATGTTTTATTTTTTTTATATAATCACAATAATTGATTTAAATCTTGTATTGGTGTCGTAAAACCTATGACTCTCACCAAACATTATGTATGTTTTAAGCATCATTTTCAGGTGAGCATTATGAAGGTGTTGCAGTTAATAAAAGTGGCTAGAGAGACCATTAGGATGGCATTGGAAATTCTCATTTGATCTCGTCTAGTATTTGTTTGCATGAATTCTTGAATGTTATTAGTTTTTATAGGTTTGCGAGACATTGTTTTTGTATTGATGAGACCCCTTTTTCATTAATACAAGATGTCGTTCTTTTGTTTTCGGTATTGTCATGACACATCGTGTCTTTTATATTTAGTTATGCATGTAGTGATTCTCTATTATTAACACCATTGTGTTGTGATAATATCCATGATGTTACGCCTTGTGTTTTCGCCTTGGCGGGGTGTGACACCTGCTAGTCAAGACGATCAATAAACCATCGGCAATATCCAATTAACTCGTTAAGCCCGAAGTGTATCCTAGACACAGACTTAGAAGGACAATACTTATGTAACTATTATTCTAGATGTATAACTTACTATATGGAGAGCTATCCCGGACTCTAGATCTACTTGGTCCACTTTGCTAGATCCAGTTGAACGATAGGTCGGATATAAAAGCACAAAAACAAGTATAAATTGATAAACATAAACAAGCACTCAACGATAAATCAAGAAATCGATATAAACAAATACCAAACATTCAGATCTTCATAAAAATGGCTAATACCCGAAGGTATTAGCCTTCAAACGTCATAATAAATACAAGAGTAATAATTTAGCCAAGGTAAACTAACCGAGTTAACAAATGATACCAAAAACTAAACGATTACTAAAGTATATGGAATTACACGATGTCTCCTATGGAATTGAATACGTTGCTCGACCTCTTCTGCTTTTTTTCTCCTCTAAAAATCGACTTTTGTGGTTTAGGTATCGATAATATGAATTAGCACACTTAAAACTCGTTTTTGAGTTTTCTATTTATAAGGCCTGGAAGTCGGTTGGATACGGCGTATCCATGTATTGGATACGGCGTATTGGGGATTTCTTGGAGTAGGGACCACGTATGATATCTTCCATAATATTATATTGATTCCATATCTTGAATACGGCGTATTGAGTCCTCTGGATATAGCGTATTGAACTTCATTCCTTTTATGGTCTTTGGTGAGTGCAGGCACGGATACGCCGTATCTTCCTTGATGGATACGGTGTATTGGTCTTCAGAATAGTAATCTTCAAAATATCTTCATTTAAGCTCCAGAATGCACGCCTTTTGCTAAATTTCACCAATTACTCCATAATTACTGCGATTCTTAAATATAAACGATTAAGTAACAATTCTTTGCAATAACTATACAAAATGGGTTAATATCGTGGGATAAATGATGCTATAAAATAGACGCTATTTAATGTCATCAAATATCCCCCCACTTGAATCCTACTTGTCCTCAAGTAGCCTTTAGAAGTTTCTAAAAATGTATCCCTTAAGGATATTTTCCGTTAAAGCACTTATTCGATCTATTACAAGTACACAACCAAACACCTCACGAAATAGGAAGATGAAAACACTTAAATTACTCAACTAATCTATATGGTAACATGTAACTAATTCGCTCAATTGCTTGGTAGTGGCGAGTATTCTATCATAAGCTTGGCAAGGATACTCATCTCCACCACTAAAGCCAAGGAGTAACAAGTTTATAAAGGTAAATATAGGTTTTTGTATGGAAAGGCGTACGGTTTGATCATTCTATAATCTTTCACCAGAAGTACCACTCCAACAAGGCAGCTGAAGCACACATACACACCCGGAACGCCAGGATAGACATGTGTGTTCGATCACATCCTCATTCAAATTTAACCAACAGTTAGGATGAAGAATGATATAGGGTAGGAACCTTCTAACTTTCACCAAAAGTCGTAAACCAACGAGGCAGCTGAGACATGCATACATGGCCATAACGACGGAATAGACATGCACGCTCGATCACATCCTCATTCACGTAAAACCAGCGGCTAATCATCAGGTGAGAGGGAAGTAAATTGTTTTTAAATAAAAATTAAGAAACAAATAGATTAAGCCTAAAGTACAAGTTCCTAGACACTTGTTTCCCGACCGTTATTATGACAAATACACGACTATTTACAACGTCTTGATCATAGATCAAAAACAACAACCTAAGTTGGCGTTCCCATAACGATCAACTTCCCAATCATCCCAAAACTTTACATACTTTACAAGGCAAGTGGCGATATCTTTCACTTTGTATAATACTCTACATCGTTGATTTTTAGACGTGTCAACGATCAATCGATCCTTCGTATAATTCCTTCGGTAATGCTTTTTGCGAAACGATTATCTTCAAACTTTCTTTCTCTCTTTTTTTGTATTTTTTTCTCATTTTTTCTATTTTTTCATACAAATACCTCAAATCTCAGTGTAGTTTCACCATCTTCACCATCATAATAATTCCGGATAATTCCTTCGGTAATTTCTTCTAATATACATGAGCTTTGACTAATAATTGTGACGGTAGTAAAATCACATGAGCTTTGACTACTAATATACATTCCCATTTGCAATATGCAAATTTCCAACCGCACCAAAGATAGAAAATGACACAAGACTTGGGAAATACAAACTTTACACTTTACAGCCAATGCAATTAATATTAAACTTTAACTAACTAGGATAGGTTAAGGTGTAGGTGGTAACAAAATAAATAGTTGGTTGTAAATTCCTAAAGGATCTGGCTCCTACGGGTTTGTTCTAGTGGATCATCACTCTAAAGATGAGAGTTGGAAGGGTTTATAAGGGAGGTTAACTAACCGGTGTAGTTAGTTAATAAACAACATGTAAAGGCGATTTGGTTGTAATCATAAGATTTACCAATTTAAACAAGTTACTCTAATTAAATCCATAATACTCATTATTGTGGTCTCGAATAGATATACTAAGCCAAGTTCTAAAGTCTACAACATCACCGACACACTCATATTTTGTGGAATTTGGGTAAACATTTGGAAACAGAAAGGTTAAATCCTCACAATATCTAACAAGGGTTATTGTGTGCGGGTTATGTATCAAGTAATTTCATAAAAGTATGCTTGAATTTTTTTTAAATTTGAGCATAATTTAAGCTTTTTGTTGTGAAAATTTAGACAAGTGATCATTCTAATTCCATCCCCCCACTTGAATTATACAACGTCCTCGTTGTATATATAAAACATTAAATACGGGAATTTAAAAAGAATTAGAATAAGAAACTCCCCTGATTTTTGCTCGGTAGATTCTCCAATTTGCATTTATGAGCAAGATTTTATGTTGAACAGCCGTCTTGATGTTTCAAGACTCCAACACTTCAAGATTTCCAGATTTGTAAATTCTCCACCAATATTCGTCGATATTTCCTTCACGAGGTCCTATGTAAAATATAGGAAAAACAGGTGCATTCCTATCTTGGTACATACGGTTAATTTAAACTAAACTAAAACAAACTAAATACGGGTCAGTCTGTAGATACGGTGTATCAAATAATTGACTACGGCATATTCGCAGAACTGACAATAATGTTTTTAAAGTGCATAAAAAGTAAAGACTGATAACATCCAGACAATCAATACGCCGTATGGGGTGGAACGGATACGCCGTATTGAAGTCTAGGAAGACAGACTCAATAACAAAATTAAATAACATTCCGGGTTGTCTCTCGGGAAGCACTTTTGTTTACAGCGAAGTCTTTAAGTTAGACTTTTCTTCAGCTACCTTTTTAATCAGCTCAGTCACCATCCATCCTTCATCCATCATACGAAAGATTTCTTGATACGTACGATATGCATTATTGCTTGTTCTTGTAGTTCGTCATTTCATTTTTTATTAGCAGAATATGCTTCGCCTTGTCCAAATGAATACTTGATCATCTCGAATATTTGTATCGTGCATACCGGTGGCTCATGAACTTCACATAATTCTTCTATTTCATTATCGTCATGATTTGTCCTATAACTGTCATCATAGTTTGTATATATGTCCCATCATTCTTTTGTTAAATAACTTGACTCATCTTATCCTCATCTTTGATAGACCTTCAATGATAGCCTTGTTTCATTAAAGCTTCATTCTTTAAGCTCACTATCTTCCAATAGTTCATACCACCGGAATCTTGATAATGGGAGTTTGATTTTCAATAATAAATGTTCAGGTAAGATTCCTCTTTACATATCCTTCATTCTTCAACTACATGTTAGCCAGTCCGAACACCCAATTTTTAATGATAGGTTGCAAGTATGTATGGACTGGCTTCAGTTTGTGTCCAAACACAAGATAGTCAGGTCATGGTTTCTCATTAACCCATGGTACATCCTTATTCCAGTCGTCTTTGTAATCATCATAGGTTTTAAATCCCATAATATCCTTTATAAGTAAGTCCAGATCTACCTTTAGAAGATAATTAAATTCGTTTAATGCTGAACGGATAGGTATCTCGTAGTCAAATATATTAGTGTCAATTCTAAAGACTTCAACAATTTCATTTTCATTATCAGAAAATTCTTCATTACTGAGCTCTACCTCATCATCTCCTCTGATCCAGTAAATCTATAATGCTTTCATATTATAATGATCCATTGTTTTGTAGTTGAAAAACTTTGATCCCAACCATTCAGTAATATGGAATAAGTAGTCGGGATCAATCCAATTATCATCAGCTTCATGCTCCGAATCATCATCTACTCTTAAGTCACATGAGATGTTAGCAATTTCAACTTCATATGTGAATAAATCGTCATCCATTGTGCTTAATCGACTGGCTTCACAGTTGAAAACTTCAAGTGGTGAATCGTAAGCGAGCGAATCGTCTTTGACCTTAATATCCTTAATTTTCTTGAACTCTCCTTTGATAACCTTTGTCATTCTTACTGAAAAATACCCAGAAAATTATCAGTAGAACCAGCGGGAGAAATGCATTAAAAAAATTTGGCTTCAAAGTTCCAAGAATTTTACCAGATGATCAATACGCCGTATCCAACGGAAGTGGAAACGCCGTATTAATTTGTTAGGATGAATACGCTGTATTGGACAGAGAACTGGATACGCCGTATCCAGTGGAAGTGGATACGCCGTATTCAACTGTTGACCAGAACAGTGTGTTCAAGAAAAATAATTAAATACGCAAACAATTAAATGCATAAATATATACAAGCAAACAAATATACAAATATTACAGAATATACAAGAATATACACTATTCTAAATTATACTAATCCTAAGGGTTAGATCTAATCTAATGTTAAAAACCAAAATATCAAAATAAAAATCAAGATTAATTTTCACTCCTCGGCAACGGCGCCAAAAACATGATGTGCCGTTGTGTGGTGTATATTTTATTGATTCAAGTTTTAAATTTATATTTTTCCGACTCAACCAAAAACAACACTTTAACGGGCTACCCGATCGGTAGTAGTTTCGTGGTAAGTAGGGTGTCGATCACTGAGAGCGACGTTAAATCTATCAATTTAATTAATATCTTGGTTATCTAATCAATGTTAATTCTATTATAATCTAAACCTATGTTAAACCTATGTCAGTCTAAATCCTAATTCTAATGGGAAAAGGGGGGTTTTCAGCCTGAGAGACTGGCACGGTTTGGTTGGTAACTACAATCAATTCAAGACACTGTTACCCACACAAGCTAATAGAAAGAAAGAATAAATAGAGCCGGTCGAACCTTATTTAAGAAAAATATATTACCATTATTAATCCAATTAGAGGTTGGTTTGTTTTTTTAGTTGCTAATGATTTTTCTCTCGGGGCGGCTTTCATTCTTAGACTTTGGCGTTACTTAATCCTAAGGACCTAGGACACATTAATTCTGTCACAATTAACAGCATCCACATATAAGCTCCGTATTTGTTGATTATAATCTATCTTTAGGGATTTAAAAGCATGGGAATCTGTTTAAAACCCTAGCTCATAGAGACTTTACACTTACGCTTTAATGGCAATCTATTCACTAGTAGTCACTTGTCTAACTATACATGGAATCAGAACGTTATTTGTAGAATTATTAGGTCACTTGCTAGTCAACCGTCAATAAACCTTCGGCAATATCCAATGACAAGTTAAGCCTGAAGCGGTATCCTAGAACAGACTTAGAAGGGGAAACTTGTGTAACTTTTATTATAGTTGTATAACTTACTTATAGAAGCTATCCCGAACTCTAGTTTTGCTTGGTCCACTTTGCTAGATCCTAGTTGGATTGATAGGTCGCATTCAAAAGCACGTAAACAAGTATAAATTGATAAACATAAACAAGCACTCAACGATAAATCATGAAATCAATATTAACAAATACCAAAATTAGATTTCATATTATTGGCTAATCACCGAAGTTATTGCCTTTCATCTGTAATAAGTATACAAGAGTAATTATTTAAGCAAGGTAAAACTAACGAGTTAACGAATGATACCAAAAACTGAACGATTACTAAAGTATATGGAATTACACGATGTTTCCTATCGAATTGAATACGTTGCTCGACCTCTTCTGCACTTTTTCTCCTTTGAAAATCGAATTTTGTGGTTTAGATATCGAGAATATGATTTAGCACACTTAAAACTCGTTTTTCAGTTTTTTAAACAGGTTAAACCACTACTTTTAAACTCAATTTTAAGACCTAATAAGCAAAAGAAATAAGCTATAAAGCAAAAGCAGATTAAGTTTAGACACTAATAAGAACATAAAAGCAAACATTAAGCAAATAGGATAAAAGATTGAGCTAGGAAAAGCAAAGGCAAAAAGCTATTTAACTCAGTATATGCTGAGTTTTTTTTCAATGTTTTCTAAAAGACAAAAGGGCTTTTTCCAGCCATAATTTAAGCTAGTATAAGCTGAAGGGAAAACTTAAAAGGTAAAAACAGATAAAGCTTGCTATCTAACGAGCTTATACCATCAATATCAGACCTTAAAACAAGCTTAAACTAACTAAATTTTGCTAATGAAAACTGGCTTATGGACTTTGAAATGAAGAAAATCTAGACTGGATTTTTGACCCAATCTTTACTAAAAAATTGCACACTTAAACTTAGATCTATCTATGATTTCATGACTAAAACAAACAAGGAAAACACACTTACATGCACTTAATAAAATCTCTGCCAATTAGTTGTGATAACACTCTAGAGCACAAACATTGTAAAACCATGGATTCCTTAAACCTAAAACTTAATTTTTAAACTTTAAAAACTCTAAAAAGCTGATTTATAGACCAAGTTTAAGCTAGTTAAAACTAACTTAAAAGCCAAAAACAACTTTTAACCTCATTTGACCTAATTTAGAGCGTTATGCCAAACACTCCTTTAAGATATAATTTTCTATTTTAAGCTTATATAAAACTGAGTTAACCTTAGATTTTTGAAACCAGGTTATAAACTAAGTACATTAAGACCTAATAAGCAAAATCCTAAGGAAAATAAGCACTAAACAGAAAGCTAAGCTAATATGACTACTAATGGGCAGATTTTAAGAAAACTCAAACTAAACATTTATAAGCTATAAACTAAGTACATTAAGCTAAACTAAGGCAGAATGGACACAAATAAGCAACATTAAGCAATAAAAAGCAAATAAGCAGATAATAAGCATAAATAAGCAAATGAACAATAAATAAGCTAAAAATGAAAATGAGAGTGTACCTTAGTCCTTTGCTTAAACAAGGATAGAAATGCTCAAAAGAGCTTATTCTACTAGCTTTAGCTTATCAGAGATAGGCTAGTAAAAAGTAATAAGCCCTTCCCTTTCTGGCTTATCTTCCCAAAAGAGCTTTTGAGTGAGTTTTTTAGTGAAAAAGGACTTAAGCTATATAAACTATGGTAAAGTTAATATAGCTTAAGTAAGATGGTTGAAATAAACAAATAAGAACTTAAGAGAGCTTAACAAACAATTTTAAACACAATGTTACATAAAAATTTAGACAGAGCTTTTTAAACATAAAAACTTAAATTTCATTAAAACTTAAAAAGAGTACAAGGATTTCAAAAAGTACAATAAGCTAATGTAAATAAGCTGAAAATACATTAACAAAAAAACTATTAAAAGACTACTAAAACTAGATAAAAAGCTAGCTGCCCTAATAGCTTTATTTATAGCCGAATGATAAAATTCTAGGTATTCTTCCTGTGTTTCTTTTGTGAGAGGTTTAAGAGTGTTCCCAAAGCCTTTAATTTTGAGCCCTTGATCTCCAATTTGTGCTTCTTTAAGCCAATCTAAGCCCTTGATCAATCATCGACCAATAAAATTCTAAGGGATTGCCAAGGTGGCTTTGTCATCATGCGGGGTGGGTTTTGGTTGGGTTTTGTGTTTTGTCATGGTACAGGGATGGAAAGGGACATGGATGATGAATAGTAGGTTTAGGCAGGAAATGGGTATGGGGAACTGTATGTTTAGAGTTAACAGGGTTAGGGTAACAAGGTAATGGTGTTAGGTTGAGGGACTAACATAGTTAATCCTTAAGGACTAACATTGTAAAACCCCCAGGGACTAACGGTGTAAAATAGTTAAGTGTTTAATGGTTAAATGTTATGGGCTTATATGTATTGGGCCAGTTTATAAGGGTTTTGGATTTGGACTTTGGGCTTTTTAATCTTGTAATTAAACAATAATGGGCTGACCCGGCCCATTAAATGGGTATGGGTTGGCCCATTAAGTATTTCTTCGGTTTTGGCTTCGTCTTTGACTTTGACTTTCTGGTGTTGACTTTTGACTTTGACTTTTGACTTTTTCACGCTCTTTCCATTCCCGTGCTCAATTTTGTCGGTTTTGGCTTTGTTTTTGTCCTTTAGTGAATATCCGGTACCTGCATAGTATATATAGCAAAACAAGCATATATTTGACATTTTATGTCCGTTTTTGGTCATTTGGGGTCGTTTTATTAGGTAAAAAGTATGTGTAATTAAGCACATACCAAAATCCCCCATACTAAGATATTGTTGTGTCCTCACACAACGATCTAAGTAAACACTTTAGAAAACCAAGGAGTCTCAATCCCCCTTGACTAATTACCTTGAGAAGTAGCTAAGTGTTCATCAAGGGGAATTAAAGAAACACTAGTTTTGAAAAGCCCCGTTTTGACCAATTTTATAAATCTACACTTATTACCACACATATTTTTGTATTTTTCCTTTTTCTCATTTTTTTATACTTTTCTTTTTAAGCAACTAACATGTATGTTTGGACTTTCGTTATTCTTATAACTTTTAGGGTCATAGAACAAGAAACACTTTAATCCTAAAGTGCTCAAAAAGATAAATTCATCGTCCCCGACTTTTCACTTGTCCCAAACCAAGCTTAAAAACGAAATCACCGTTAAATATGAGTTAAGATGCTAACACTACTCATACTTGTACCTTGTGAAACTTTTCGCTCCCGATAATTATTATATCTTAGGTGGATGTGCTTATATCGAATTTCAACCATAGATCAAACGTTTTGCAAAATTTTCTATGCATCACGTTCCACCCAAAAGTAATGAGTTTGAAGGCGAGATCATCCCATGTAGCGACTTTCGTCTTGGCACATCCCAACCTTGCGGCTAAGTGACCAGGCTTTTGACACCCCACAGAGACTAGTATCGAGACTCACGGACCTTCGGTTTCAAAAACTCTTAGGTTTTCCGTATAAAATCACAACTTAAAATGTAATAGTCTTAGTTCAAAAGCATATTTAAATTTAAGAAAAAGAGATTTTCCCTATATTTATTAAATCACACATATATTACACTTAATATAATTATTCATCCTTTAAACTAAGGAAATCCTCGACCTTTTAGAAGGCTGCAACATCGGTTGTGAGCCGGCAAGATGCAGCAAACTTTTATCAGTCTCGGATAATTACTATGTGCCTTATTTAGAAGACTGCAACATCGGTTGTGAGCCGGCAAGATGCAGTAAACTTTTATTAGCCCACAGTTTGCCACGGTTGCAATAACACTTTTATTAGCCACAGTTTTTATTATTATTACCTCATTTTTATTTTTTCAATCTTCATCTATATATATATTAACACACACACATATATATATTACATTTATATTACCATGATATAGAGAAAATTTCTTTTTAAAATTTAAAGTATAATTAAACTAGACTAAAAATTTAATGTTATGACTACATTAATAAAGCTTATAAATTCAAAAATTGTCGATTTAAGTTTTTAATTTTCAAAAAATAAACATATATTAATAGTAGGTTAGGTGCTATATGGGAGAAAAAGCCTAAATTACATCATGAGCTCTTAAGATTTCCAAAAATCCTCATTGGTTAGCATCAAACTCATAATTAACTCTATATTTCTTGTTTTTAAAGGTTAAGGACAAAGCTAACGCTAACACGTTCGTTCGAAGTCAAAATTTATTCTTATTCTACCATCAGGAAAGTCAATATTGTGACAAAAACTTATTTGGTTTTTGAAATTTTTTAAATTTTTCATTTTTTTTTGGTATTTGGTGGTTAAAAAACAGGTTACGTTGAAAAAACGGCTGTAGGCAAAATCAATGATAGATCCCCCATACTAGGAATTGAACATGTCTCAATGTTTTTAAGAAGGGTCTCTCGTAAATCTAAAGCGTTTTAATTAAGTATGCATAAAGATAAACGTTAGTCGATAAGATTTAGTATATTGGATTCCCAAAATGAAGCTGAGGATTGAAGCCCGAGTGAACGAAGAACAAAACCACGAGCACGAGAGGCTTCAAAATCTGGGCAACCCTAGACATACAACAAAAAACAAAGCACACGAGAAAGGAAGAGGCGAGCCTCCTCACAAAACTATTCATTTAATCTCCCCTCCACCCTATGCTCCTCCGCCTGCTGTCGCCTCTAGGATATCAGCTCTGGGTTACACCCACAAAGCGCTATTTTTGTAACAAGGTCTTGAGCTGACTCGATCACCATACTGAGTTGGTCAAGGAGTATAGAAATGGAGAACGGATACATCCAAGATAGAAATGTCTCATCCTAGATCATCATCGGCTTTTAGAAACTCCTATAAATGATTTTGAAGTATTTAAAGCCTCGATGAGATAAGAGGATGAGGAGATCTTTTCCTCTTTTGTAGGGAAAAAGACTACAGGATTTTGAACTTTTTCGTCATTTCGGATGAAAATGGGAGCAAAGTGTCCTTTACTGGAGACCTAGCAGCGACTAAACCGTATGAATGAGATAGAAATCATTCGTGATAGAAATCTCTTGGGATTGGGATTCAATGAATTATCCTTAGTCGAAAATCTTGTTTCTAGTTCAGAAGGAAAGAAACTACACCGGTAGACGAGGGAATCACTAGAAAGAGTGAAATTGGAATCCAGTTGAAGGGTGGGATGGAGGGGTAAAACATTAGGCACATGAAATCTTGGTTCTCTTGTTGGATTATTAAAAATATCCTCCACCACATCCATAGTGAAATTCCCTAATCCGGTTTCTATCACAAAAGAATGCATTTACAATCTAGACGAGGTAAATCAGTTAAGAAGTGGGAATGCCATACTTTTCTCTTCAAATTTAAGCAGAAAGTCTAGACTCGGGTTAAACGAATTCTAAGAATGTTGGGGTCTCCTCCAGGAAAGAGGTAGGAGGATTTGTGGAGGAGAGGACTTGGTCACAAAATCTTTAAAATGGAGAGGGATTGTCTTTTAATGTTCGATTTTAGCAATAAGAAGATTGATATTCAGTAATTTCTCATGAAGAATATCATCCTTGATTGTTAGAGATATCCAGTATCAATCCTTCATTTCTGGATCAAAATCTTTCACTCCTCTAAGCGGACGAGCTAGAATAGGATGTGATGCAATCGACATAATCGATGTCCTCACTGTAAAGAGAATTGTCATCACTCGAAGAATAATCATTGTTGGAATTAAGGAGAAATCTCAGAATGATCTTTTGAAGCTTCAAGAGGGGTGGAATTGTCACAAAAAGGCACATCACACATGCTGTCGGAAATACCCTCGGACTCACTTGGGATCGGGACAAGGTTCAACACTAATCTCTTCCTTTTCAGGAATAGTGCTAAGATGGTCGTCCCCCATACTTAGAGAGTTATCGGGTTTCACAGGTCCGGTTAGCGGGGTGATTGCAAATGTATACTCCTCGTCCTTCATCATCACATCTTGTTGTAGAAGGCAAAGACACGATTCAGTTTGGGATAGATATTAATATAATCTGCAGTCCTCACTTATATTTGACCACATCGTAAGAAGTTTTACCGAAAGCATTTCTTGCTTCTATCCTCTGGCTCTGTTGGTTGCTTTTCTTTACAAGCATGCTAAATTTTAAAAAAATTTCTCCCAAGCTCGCAATTATCATTGGCGTTTTCTCTAAAAGTATACGAGTTAAACTTTTTTAAAAAAGGTTTGTATAGATTCCATTAGGTTTTCTCTAGGTTGCAACATTTCCACACTCGTTTCTTGAGGAGGAGGACGAATGATGGGATACTACGGGGGTTGAAATTGGTCAAAACCGAAAGAATTAGAATTATCAAAATTTTGGTTCATCGGTTGACACTGAAAAGTCTCATGAGGACCCCCGCAATTTTCACAACAAGGTTCATAGAAGATCACTTGTTGACATTGAAAAGTCTCATGCGGGCCCAAATATATTGTTGTTGAAAACTTTGAAAATTTTGTGGGAAATTAAAGTCTTGATTGTAACACGGTTCCGGATTATAGATAAACGGAACTTGAGGTGGACAATCGTGACCATAATGAGCATCGTTCCCACAAAACTCATAAGAATACGTCGGGGGTTGTGGAGGTGGGTTAGGAGAATCATCCACAAAATTAAGATTGGAATCATAAGTGAATGAATTTTCATCTCCAGAATAGCATGTCGGATGAAAACTTGGCAAAGTTTGTGGGAACTCATCAACGTTTTGATTGTAGCATGGTTCCGGATTAGAGATAATCGGAACTTTCGGTGGACAATTATAGCCATAATGAGCACCGTTCCCACAAGACTCACAAGTACATCGTTGACAAAAGATACCGTCTAACGAATCACCACACCCGTAACAACAATGATGGTCAATATGTGGAGGACTTTGTGAAGATGTTTTACCGGGGTCCTGATTGAAGACGAATGGCTCTTGAGGTGCATTAACAACGTTAGTATTGTCATTAGATGACTCGGAAGTGTTTAGAAAGTCTTGGAAAATTTCATTTTCATCACAAATTGTAAACCAAACTTCCTCCAATTTCTTTCGTAATAGAGCACATTGTCGACAATATAGACCATCAACCGGGTTTCCGCACTTGGGACAATTATGAGGGGGTCGTTGAGATGAGTTGGGTGTTTTATTAGGATCACGAACAAACTTGTCTACAAAACCCCCTTTAGAACAACCACATGATTTATTGTACAAAGCTCCACAAGACGAACATTCTTTAAACCCATACATGATGATAGAATTAAAGAGGGATAAAGAGAAGAATTAAACAAAATGGGGTTAAGAAGAATATTTTTTTTGGATTTTTGTGTATTTTAAACAAGAGAAAATATTTTTGGGACCGATAATCGAACAAGTGTACGGTAGCTCTTTAGAAAATGCACAAAGAAGCGGAGGAGCGGGTAAGCGCGAAGCGTTTTAAAAACCTTCTCCTTTCGGGTCGAAGATCGTAGGATCAACCCTCCTTATACCTCTCTTATAGTTTGTAACCTAAAGGTGAGCCGTTTTCACATGTGACACAACGGTCGTTTTTCTTGTTTTTTGATTTTTTTTGGTATTTTTGATTTCTTGATAATAAAAAACAATATTCACAAATAAAAACGATAACTTCACGAGAGAAGGGTCTTCAAACACTAATCTTCAAATGTAACACGATAATCGCACACACCTCCCCGGCAACGACGCCAAAAATTGACTGCTTGCTTTCTATATATATATAATAATAATACATATATAAATAAATCACAAAGATTAATAATAGATGAGAGTAAGTATTCCGTAAGGCCTTTTTTTTAAATTACTTTTAACCAAAGTAATATCCCAAAAAAACTTCCCGGGTCGTGTCCCGACGAGGCGTGAATTGAAAATCGAGAATTGGTTTGTGGAATAGTGCTTAAACAAAAATCGAGGTACGTTTGTGGGACAATACTTGAATCTTACAAATTTGATTGGTTTTTCTTTTTACTACAAATAAAATGCACAAACAAGTAAAGGCTACGCTAAAAAACGAAAGCAAATAAGGCAGAAACACAAAAAAACAATAACGGGATTCAAATCCTGTTCTTTAAAAACCTAAATTTTCAAATTTTAACCCTACGAATGCAAATTTAATTTTTAAAAGTCCTAAATGGCAAAAGAAAATTTTAAAAAAAAGAATTATATTTTTTTGACTTTTATTTAATTTATTATGAATTAAAAACTAATTTAATCTAAAAAAATTAATTAAAAATACTAAACTAATTTGAAAAAATCTAAAAAATTCACAGAAAGTACTTTAGCTTATGAAGAATCTATGAAAAATAAGAGCTGGAAAGAAGCTAAACGGAATAAGCAGTTAAAAAGCAAAATAAGCCAATAAGCATAAAACTGAAAGAAAGGTTAAGTATTAAATGGTGCATGATTAAATTGAAAAAGACCCCAGGGCAGTTGGTGTTGGAGTGTGGTGTTAAGTGTGTTGGGTATGCAAAGGGGAGGTCACAGGTTCGACCCCTGTGACCTCTCTTTTTCTGAAAACATTTTTTTTCTTTTTCTTTTTTTAAAACTTGTAAAATAAGCAAAAATGACTAACTTTAAAAAAAGGACTTTTATTAAAACTTAAAAATAAGCCAGTAATAAGCTTATAAAAAGATGACAGACATGGCTTTTAAAGCTAAGAGACTTAGCTTAATCTGTTAGGCTTTTTAACATTCAAAAAGCTAAAAGAAAAGGCTAATAAGCTAACAAAGACTATAAGCTATACCTAATAAGCACAAGGGAACAAAAATAAGCAAAAAAGATAAGCTAAAAGGAACTGAAAAGCATAAAAACAACAGATATAAAAAAAACTAAACAAGTTAAGCCACTACTTTTAAACTCAATTTTAAGACCTAATAAGCTATAAAACAAAAGCAGGTTAAGTTTAGACACTAATAAGCACATAAAAGCACATATTAAGCAAATAGGATAAAAGATTAAGCTAGGAAAAGCAAAGGCAAAAAGCTATTTAACTCAGTATATGCTGAGTTTTTTTTCAATGTTTTCTAAAAGACAAAAGGGCTTTTTGCAGCCCTAATTTAAGCTAGTATAAGCTTAAGGGAAAACTTAAAAGGTAAAAACAGATAAAGCTTGCTATCTAAAGAGCTTATACCATCAATATCAGACCTTAAAACAAGCTTAAACTAACTAAATTTTGCTAATGAAAACTGACTTATGGACTTTGAAAATGAAAGAAAACTTAGACAGATTTTTGACCCAATCTCACAAAACAATTGCACACTTAAACTAGATCTAATCTACTGAATTCATGACCTAAAACAAGCAAGAAAACACACTTACAAGCACTTAATCAAAATCTCAGCAATTAAGTTGTGCTAACACACTAGAGCACCACAGTTTCAAACCATGGATTCCTTAAACCTAAAACTTAATTTTTAAACTTTAAAAACTCTAAAAAGCTGATTTATAGACCAAGTTTAAGCTAGATAAAACTGACTTAAAAGCCAAAAACAACTTTTAACCTCATTTGACCCAATTTAGAGCCTTATGCCAAACACTCCTTTAAGATATAAAATTCCATTTTAAGCTTATATAAAACTGAGTTAACCTTAGATTTTTGAAACCAGGTTATAAACTAAGTATATTAAGACCTAATAAGCAAAATCCTAAGGAAAATAAGCACTAAACAGAAAGCTAAGCTAATATGACTACTAATGGGCAGATTTTAAGAAAACTCAAACTAAACATTTATAAGCTATAAACTAAGTACATTAAGCTAAACTAAGGCAGAATGGACACAAATAAGCAACATTAAGCAATAATAAGCAGATAAGCAGATAATAAGCATAAATAAGCAAATGAACAGTAAATAAGCTAAAAATAAAAATGAGAGTGTACCTTAGTCCTTTGCTTAAACAAGGACAGAAATGCTCAAAAGAGCTTATTCTACTAGCTCTAGCTTATCAGAGATAAGCTAGTAAACAGCAATAAGCCCTTCCCTTTCTGGCTTATCTTCCCAAAAGAGCTTTTGAGTGATTTTTTAGTGAAAAAGGACTTAAGCTATATAAACTATGGTAAAGTTAATATAGCTTAAGTAAGATGGTTTAAATAAGCAAATAAGAACTTAAGAGAGCTTAACAAACAATTTTAAACACAATGTAACATAAAAATTTAGACAGAGCTTTTTAAACATAAAAACTTAAATTTCATTAAAACTTAAAAAGAGTACAAGGCTTTCAAAAAGTACAATAAGCTGAAGTAAATAAGCTGAAAATACATTAACAAAAAAAACTATTAAAAGACTACTAAAACTAGATAAAAAGCTAGCTGCCCTAATGGCTCTATTTATAGCCGAATGATAAAATTCTAGGTCTTCTTCTTGTGTTTCTTCTGTGAGAGGTTTAAGAGTGTTCCCAAAGCCTTCAATTTGAGCCCTTGATCTTCAATTTGTGCTTCTTTAAACCAATCTAAGCCCTTGATCAATCATCGACCAATAAAATTCTAAGGGATTGCCAAGGTCGCTTTGTCATCATGCTGGGGGGTAGGGTTTTGGTTGTGCTTTGTGTTTTGTCGTGGTGCAGGGATGGAAAGGGACAGCGATGATGAATAGTGGGTTTAGGCAGGAAATAGGTGTGGGGTATTGTATGTTTAGAGTTAACGAGGTTAAGGTAAGAGAGTTAGGGTAACAGGGTAATGGTGTTAGGTTGAAGGACTAACATTGTTAGTCCTTAAATACTAACCCACGAAGCGCATATTTTTGTTAACCAAGTCTTAAGCCTGACTCGATCCCCCATACTTGAGTTGGTCAAGGAGGATAGAAATGGAGAAACGGAACATCCAAGATAGGAATGTCCCCTCCATAGATCATCATCGGGCTTTAAGAAAAATCAAAAATGATCTTTGAAGGATTAAAGCCCCAATAAGATAAGAGATGAGGAGATTTTTCCTCATTAGAAGCTTTGACTTTGACTTTTCGGTGTAGACTTTTGACTTTGACTTTTGACTTTTTCTTTTAACTTTTTCACGCCCTTTCCAATCCCGTGCTCGGTTTTGTTCGGTTTTGGCTTCGTTTTTTGTTCCTTAGTGAATATCCGGTACCTGCACAATATATATAGCAAAACAAGCATATATTTGGCATTTTATGTCCGTTTTTTGTCATTTGGGGTAGTTTTATTAGGTAAAAAGTATGTGTAATTAAGCACATACCAAAATCCCACATACTAAGATATTGACGCGTCCTCACGCAATGCTCTAAGTAAACACTTTAGAAAACCAAGGAGTCTCAATCTCCCTTGACTAATTACCTCGAGAAGTAGCTAAGTGTTCATCAAGGGAAATTAAAGAAACACTAGGTTTGAAAAGCCCTGTTTTGACTAATTTTATTAATCTACACTTATTACTACACATATTTTTGTATTTTTCATTTTTCTCATTTTTTATACTTTTCTTTTTAAGCATCTAACATGTATGTTTGGACTTTTGTTATTCTTATAACTTTTAGGGTTACAGAACAAGAAACACTTTAATCTTAAAATGCTCAAAAAGATAAATTTATCGTCCTCGACTTTTTACTTGTCCCAAACCAAGCTTAAAAACAAAATACCCGTTAACATATAATGTTACAGATGCAACACTACTCATACCTGTACCCTTGTGAAACTTTCGCACCCGCACAATTTATTATATCCGTTAGTGTGGGTATGTTATTTCGAATTTCCAACCATAGATCAAACGTTTTGCAAAAAATTTATGCATCACGTTCCACCCAAAAGTAATGAGTTTGAAGGCGAGATCATCCCATGTAAGTCTTTCGTCTCCGGCACATCCAACCTTGCGGCTACAAGTCGACCCAGGAATTTGACCCCCACAGAGACTAATATCTCGAGACTCAACGGACCTTTCGGTTTCAAAACACTTAGGTGTTTTCCGTATAAAATCACACTTAAAATGTAATAGTCTTAGTTCAAAAGCATATTTAAATTTAAGAAAAAGAGATTTTCCCTATATTTATTAAATCACACATATATTACACTTAATATAATTATTCATCCTTTAACTAAGGAAATCCTCGACCTTTTAGAAGGCTGCAACATCGGTTGTGAGCCCGTAAGCAAATGCAGCAACTTTTATTCAGTCTCGCGGATAATTACTAATGTGCCTATTTAAAAAAGACTGCAACATCGGTTGTGAGCTGGCAAGATGAAGTAAACTTTTATTAGCCCACAGTTTTTATTATTATTATTACCCTTTTTTTTAACACTTCAAAACTTTATTACCACGATATAGAGAAAATTCATTTTTAGAAGATTTAAGTATAAATTTAGGCGCGATGAGAGAGGGGGGGGGGGGGGGGGGGGGGGGGGGGGTGGGGGGGAGCATCACATATTTTTGATAATTAGACCATACTTCAAAAATTCTGTTGATATAAGTCCTAATATTTCGAAGAGAGCACCGTATTATTAGCTCCCCGGTAAGAAGCCTTATAGGAGAGAAAAGCCACACACTAAACCTATGAGCTCTTAAGATTTTCCAACTAATCCTTGTTTAGCATCTAACTCATAATTAACTCTATCATTTTTCGTTCTTCGCAAATTTAAAATCTTTAATAAAAAGATCCGCGAATGCTTAGTCTAAAAGTTAAGGAACAAGCTAGAGCTCAATACGCTCGATCGAGTCAAAATTTATTCTTATTCTACCTAGCAGGAAAGTCAACATTGTGATAAAACACTTATTTTATTTTTGAAAAATTTTAAATTTTTTCATTTTTTGGTATTTTGGTGGTAAAAACGGGATTACGTGAAAACAACGACTGCAGGCACAATCAAATCGATAGATCCCCCCCCCCCCCCCCATCACTAGAATTGAACATCGTCCCACTGTTTTTAAGAAGGGTCTCTACGTAAATCTAAAGCCGTTTATTAAGTATGCATAAAGATAAACGTTAGTCGATAAGATTGGATATTGGATTCCCATAATGAAGCTGAGGATGTGAAGCTCGAGTGAACGAAGGACAAAACCACGAGCACGAGAGGCTTCAAAATCCGGGCAATCCTGGACATACAACAAAAACCACAAAACACGAGAAAGGAAGAGGCGAGCCTCTCTCACAACACACTTATTTATTACTACTATATTATATAAGGATAAGCATGGGTTGCCACCCACGAAGCGCTTATTTTTGTTAACCGAGTCTTGAGCCTGACTCGATCCCCCATACTTGAGTTGGTCAAGGAGGATAGAAATGGAGAAACGGAACATCCAAGATAGGAATGTCCCCTCCATAGATCATCATCGGGCTTTTAGAAAAATCAGAAATGATCTTTGAAGGATTAAAGCCCCGATGAGATAAGAGATGAGGAGATTTTTCCTCATTTGAAGAAAGACTACCAGGATTGAAGACTTTTTCCTCATTTTCGGATGAAAATGGGAGCAAAGTATCAAACACTGGAGAAAGAGGATCACGGATGAATGAGATAGAAAATGTATCCCGAGATAGAAATCTCATGGATTGGACTTCAAAGAATATCCCCGGATCAAAAATCTTGTTTCTAGTTCTGGAAGGAAAAGAAACTTCAAGATCGGATCCGAGAGAATCATCAGAAGGAATGAAGTCTGAATTCAGCATAAGGGTGGTATGGGTGGGTAACACATTAGGCACATAAACACGAGGTTCTCCTAAAATATCTTCAATAACAACGCTAGTCAACTCGCCCTGATCGGGCTCAGTCTCAAAGTGAAACGAATCATACTCGGAAAGAGAGTTATCAGCATGAGTAGTGGTACTGTCACTACTCGTCTTTTTCGTATGATTGCTAAAAGTCTCGAATTCGGGTAAAGAATTATCCGAATAAGAGAGAGAAGTATCGAACTTCTTAAATAAAGAGTCAATGTCCTCAACAGGGGTAGGAAAGGTGGAAGGAGACTTAAGCACGCAATCAGGAGTAGGGTTGTCATTCAAAGATTTGATCTTAGCAATAAGAAGATAGATATTTAATAATTTCTCATGAAGTATGTCTTCCTTCACCTCTTCTAAGCTGACGAGCTCAGAATCGGGAGGTGATGCCTTAACGTAATCGATGTCCTCAAAAGAATCGTCATCACTCGAAGTACAATCATCATTAAAATCGGAGAAAATCTCAAAGTGATCGTTTAAAACATCAAGAGGAGGAGAATTATCACAAAAAGGCACACCACATGTATCGTCGAAAATACCCTCGGACTCACTTGGGATTGGGACAAGGTCCTCAACACTAGACTTTATCACTTCGTCCGATTCCGTTTTCGGAATAGTGCTAAGATGCTCGTCCCCCATACTTAGAGAGTTATCGGGTTCCACAGTCGGTAAGACGGGTGTGATTGCAATAGTATACTCCTCGTCATCATCATCATCATTGTTGCAGAAGGCAGGACGATTCCAGTTTGGAGTATTAATATAATCTGCCAGCTCCTCACTTATAATTTGCACATCTTTAAGAAGTTTACAAAGCAATTCTTGTGTATCCTCTGGTTGATGTTGCTTTTCTTTACAAGCATGCTTAATTTCAAAAAATTTCTCCCAAGCTAGCAATAAAACCTTTGGCGTTTCTCTAAAAGATATACGATTAAACTTCTTTAAAAAGGTTTGTATAGATTCCATTAGGTTTTCTCTAGCTTGCAACATTTCCACACTCATTTCTTGAGGAGGATGATGAATGACGGGATACTGCGGGGGTTGAAATTGGTCAAAACTGGAAGAATTAGAATTATCAAAATTTTGGTTCATCGGTTGACACTAAAAAGTCTCATGAGGACCCCCGCAATTTTCACAACAAGGTTCATAGAAGATCACTTGTTGACATTGAAAAGTCTCATGCGGGCCCCCACAGCGGGTACAATAAATATATTGTTGTTGAAAACTTTGAAAATTTTGTGGGAAATTAAAGTCTTGATTGTAACACGGTTCCGGATTATAGATAAACGGAACTTGAGGTGGACAATCGTGACCATAATGAGCATCGTTCCCACAAAACTCATAAGAATACGTCGGGGGTTGTGGAGGTGGGTTAGGAGAATCATCCACAAAATTAAGATTGGAATCATAAGTGAATGAATTTTCATCTCCAGAATAGCATGTCGGATGAAAACTTGGCAAAGTTTGTGGGAACTCATCAACGTTTTGATTGTAACATGGTTCCGGATTAGAGATAATCGGAACTTTCGGTGGACAATTATAGCCATAATGAGCACCGTTCCCACAAGACTCACAAGTACATCGTTGACAAAAGATACCGTCTAACGAATCACCACACCCGTAACAACAATGGTGGTCAATATGTGGAGGACTTTGTGAAGAATTTTTACCGGGGTCCTGATTGAAGACGAATGGCTCTTGAGGTGCATTAACAACGTTAGTATTGTCATTGGATGACTCGGAAGTGTTTAGAAAGTCTTGGAAAATTTCATTTTCATCACAAATTGTAAACCAAACTTCCTCCAATTTCTTTCGTAATAGAGCACATTGTCGACAATATAGACCATCAACCGGGTTTCCACACTTGGGACAATTATGAGGGGGTCGTTGAGACGAGTCGGGTGTTTTATTAGGATCACGAACAAACTTGTCTACGAAACCCCCTTTAGAACAACCACATGATTTATTGTACAAAGCTCCACAAGACGAACATTCTTTAAATCCATACATGATGATAGAATTAAAGAGGGATAAAGAATTAAACAAAATGGGGTTAAGAAGAATATTTTTAGATTTTTATGATAAGAAAAAGAAATAATAAAAATAAGAGAGTTAACTAAAGATGAGCCGAAACAACAATTAACAAACGGTTATTTTTTTAAAATTTTAAAATAAAAATAGAAGTGTAAAATATTTTTGTATTTTTATGTTTATATAATAGAAGAAAATATTCACAAACGAAAATTAATAACTTCACGAGGAAGGGTCTTCAAGACACAACAAACTTTAACTCGATAATCGTCTCACGACCTCCTCGGCAGCGGTGCCAAAAATTGATAACTGATTTAAAATAATTCCTTTAGTATATATAAATATATATATAATAAATATATATATATAATAATAAGAATTATCTC
The DNA here is from genome assembly GCA_026074375.1 of Tanacetum coccineum. Taxonomy (NCBI): domain Eukaryota; kingdom Viridiplantae; phylum Streptophyta; class Magnoliopsida; order Asterales; family Asteraceae; genus Tanacetum; species Tanacetum coccineum. The sequence continues at coordinate 60,075 of BQNB010010407.1, read as the reverse complement.
AAAAATATCAATAATAAGAAGAGAAGTATTCCAAGAGGGCTTTTTAAAAGGAATTTACTTTTACCCAAAGTAAAATCCCTAAAAACCTTTCCGGGTCGTGTCCCGACGAGGTGGGAATTTGAAAATCGAGGTAACGTTTGTGGAACAATGCTTGAATATCACAAATTGGATTTGATTTTTTATTTCTACTAATAATGTGCTAAAACAAGTAAAGGCACGATAAAAACAATGCTTGAATATCACAAATTGAAATCAAAACCCGTTCTTTAAAAAACTAAATTCTACAATTTTAACCCTACAAATGAAAATTTAATTTTTATAAATCCTAAATGATAAAAGAAAATTTTAAAAAAAAGAATTATATTTTTTTGACTTTTATATTATTTATTATGAATTAAAAACGGATTTAATCTAAAAAATTAATAAAAAAAATACTAAACTAATTTGGAAAATTCTGAAAAATTTGTGAAAAGTACGTTGAATGATAAGGAATTTAAGAAAAATAAAAGCTGGAAAATTTGCTAAACAAATAAGCTGGAAATAAGCTAAAATGGCTGATAAGCAAATCTGGCTAAAAAGGTATATTAAATAAATGTTGCAAGTCTATACTCGAAAAAGACCCAAGGGCAGATGGTGTTTATGTGTAGAGTTGAGGCGTTGGTTATGGAAGGGGGAGGTCACAGGTTCAAACCCTATGGCCACCCTTTTTGAAAATTATTATTTTTATATATTTTTTATTTTGAAAAAGCTCAAATAAGCTAAACTAAACAACTTTAAAAAAACAACTTTTCCTAAAGACTTAAAATAAGCTGGAAATGAGCTTATGAAAGTGACAGTTTAAGCTTTTTATACCAATGACTTTTTAGCAAACATTTTGAACTTTTAAGACTCAATAAGCTAAGGAGGAAAGCAAATAAGCTAAAACTGACCTAAAGCTATACCTAATAAGCACAGAGGATCAAAAATAAGCTAACAAAACTCACTAAAAAGCAATAAGCAATCAGATTCAAATGAGGTTTATTAAAGGTCACAAGACCAGTTCTGAGCTTAAATTCAAGACCAATTAAAGACCAAATAAGCTGAAAGAAAAAGCTATAAACTAAAAACAGATGGAAATTAACTTCCAAAATTCACATAAAAACAAGAATTAGAAAATTTGGAATAAAAATAAGCTAGAAAAAGGACTTTGAAAAAGTGACAGATTAAACTAAACTAATATTTTTTTTGGATTTTTGAAGTTTTAAAATGACAAAAAGCAGGCCTAATTTTAAGCTACTAAATTAAGACTAAATGTGAAAATGAGTCCAAACAGATTAAGCTCAATTTCCAAAGAGCTTATATTCTCAAAATCTTATTGATTGATAGCTTTTCAAACTATATATATAATATATATGATTCGTCAAATAGTACACGTATATAATAACACAAATGCAGATCTCAACCAAATGCCCTTGACCAAGGCAAAAAGGTAAAATTTTAAGCTAAATGAGGCAGTTTTAATGAAAAACATGAGTAAATGATATCTAAACAACAAGCAAGCATACATAAGCAATAAACATTAATAATAAGCCAAAAATAAGCAGTAATAAGCTGATGAACAGTAAATAAGCTAAAAATAGAAAAGTGAGGACTTACAAATCCCTTTGCTTAAACAAGGGCTTTAAATGGCTCAATAGAGCTTATCTAACAAGCTCCAGCTTGTATTAAACAAGCTGGTAAGTCCATAAGCCCATCCTTTTTTGGCTTATCATCCATAAAATCAAGCTTTGGTATTTTGAGTGATTAAAAGAGCTTATATAAAACTTAACTTATTTAGATGACTTTGAAAAACATACATTAAGAATTAAAGGTATTAAGCATAAAACAGAATTGCAGAATTAAAAACACTTGAATTTCATTAAAAACTTTAAAAGTTACAATGCTTTGAAAATTAAAAACAGGAAAGTAAATAAGCTAAAAATTTTACACTACTCCTAAGCTAAATTACTCTAGATAAATTTACAAAGACAAACCTAAACTATTTATATTAAATGCTAAAACTGCAGGGGACTTCAATTTGTGCTTGTTGTGTTTGTTGTGTGAGACTAATGAAACCATCATCAAAGCTATCCAATTTGTGTGTTCTCCAAGTCAAGTGATCTCAACCCTTCAATTTTTTTGTCTTTGGTATGTGCTTAATTACACATACCTTTTTCCATTAAAAACGAGCCTAAATGACCAAAAACAGACAAAAACTGCCAAATATGTGTTTGTTTTGCATTTGTATTGTGCAGGAAACGGATATCACACAAAAGGACGAAAAATAAAGCCAAAAACGACAAAACTGAGCACGGAATGGAAAAGTGTGAAAAGACAAAGCCAAATCAAAGCCAAAAAGTCAACCAAGTCAAAAGGTCAACAGAACAGTCAAACAGACAAAGTCAGAGTCAACTCCGAGAAACTGAAGCAGAAAAGACAACTTGGGGGACCACAATTGCCAAATCCCAAAGTTGTATATTGAGGATAAGAACTACAAGGACTGAAGTTGCAATTTCATGAAAATACAACTTGAGGGGGCAAAACTGCCAACCCCCTAGAGTTGTATTACCACAAGGACCTTCTATGCAATTACCCTATATAAGTTGAGGGGGCATTCTTGCCAAACCCTCAAACTCATTCACCACAAGGACGAAATTTGCAAAGCACCATATAACCATGAGGGACTAAAGTTGCCAAATGCCCAAACTTCTACCCTGTTACCCTTATAACACCATTTCCCGCCCATTTTAAACCCACCACCACTCACGAGCTTTCCCCCCACCTTTTAACCTGCAACACCAATTACCCCATGGATAAAAACTTCACCCTCACCCTACTAACTTACCCCAGCTGTATAAGTGCCAACTTGGCAATCCTTCACCATTTTCAACTCAATTTGATGGCTGTGATGATGGATAAAGAAGCACAATTGATTTTAAAGCTAGATTACTTTCTATCTTTCCTCACCAACTAAAACCACCATGTGAAGCTCTCACTAAAGAAGCACAACACAAAGACCAAGCAAAGAAGAATTCGGCTATAAATAGGACACTTTTGTAAGCCTTTAAAGGGCATCTAGATATCTTAGCTTAATAGTTTCAATTTAGTTTATTTTACAGCTTATTTGAGTCATTTATCTTTTAAATTTGTGTCCTGTAATACTTTTAAGAATTAATGAAGTTTTTGAAGGTTATAAGTTAAAAAGCCAAGTTTTGAATTCAAGCTCTTAAGTTGTTAATTTATGTTGAAATGTATTAAGAAGCTCTTCATTTAGCTTAATTATAAACTGTTTTCATTAAGTAAGAGAAAAAGTTAAGAATTTAATCAAAAAATCAATAAAATCCACTCCTAAATTCACCACAGCTTATCATTTGGAAGATAAGCCAAAAATGGAAGGGCTTATGGACAATACAATATTATCATTGTTAAGCTGGAGCTTTGTTAGGACAAAGCTTATTAAAAACCACTTATTCACCCTTGTTTAGAGCAAAGGGCCTTGTAAGTCCTTTTTCTTTCATTTAAGCTTATTTTTCTGCATAGCTTTAATTCGCTTATTGTGCTATTTCTTTTGTCGAATATGCCGTATTCATGCTTTATTATATCATGTATAGGTATTTACGTTTGAGATCCATATTGGCCATAATACACGCCTAAAATCAGCTTAAAAGCTTTTTAAGTCTTAAAGGGTGTTTTGGTATAACACCAAGAGTGGTGGGTCAAATGGGTGGGTGATGGGTTATGGTCATCAAGTTAGTTTCATTTAGCTTAATTAGGGCCTAATTAGTAGTTTTAAGCAGAGTCTATGCTTTAAAATTCAAAAGCCAAGCTTAATTTAGCTAAGTTGTGAATTTGTGGTAATCTTCTTTTTTAAGTAGCTTATTTTTTGTCATTAGCTTAAAATAGTCTTAAACCTGCATTTTTTCTTGTGCAATTTGAGAAGTTGTAATCTTATAAGAGTGCCTGCATTTGTTGTCTTGGGTATACAATACTTTGTCCAAAATTTGGTCAAGTTTTTAAGTTAATACTGCCACTTTTTGATTTCAATTTTTAGCCTTTAAAACAAGCTTTTAGCTTATGGATCTTTGAGCACAAGCTCACTAGGAGTTTGTCTCTGTCTATCTTAGCTTAATTTTCAAGCTTGAGCTTATTTGGGTGCTTATTTAAATGGCTGCAATTAGCCCTTGGGTCTGCCATTTAAGGCTCCCCTAGTGCTAAAGCCTGTTTTGACAGCACCATTAAGTTGTCCTTCAGCTTATCATTGTCTTTCTAATTAGCATTTTTAAGATATCGTATAGGGCTTTGCTTAAAAGCCCCCCCTAATAGTAACTCAGCCACTGGAATCCACTCTAAGGGCTTAAAAATAAGCCCTAAAAGTGCCCCAAAGGCCTGTTTGGCCTGTAGCCAAACCCCTTTGGCTTAATTTGCTTACTTCAGCTTATTTCTCTTTCATTTTTGGCTCTATTTTATGTTTAGAGTATCTATTAGGTTAGTTAGGTTAAATTCTCCTTAGTTTTTTTGTTTAAGCTTATTTGCGAAAAAAGAAAAAAAAAAAAAATTAAAAAAACGTATTTGAGTACTTAGTCTAAATTTCTAAGTGTTTAAGTTTTCTCAAGTATGTCTGCCTTATTTAGCCTTTTCAGCTGATCTAGTTTGCTTATTTGTGTTTAATTTTTAGCTATTAGTTAGTATAGTATTAGGTTTGTGCTTATCTCTTCATTTTTATTTAGCTTATCTAGCTAAAAAAAACCCACAGGTTTGTAGATTTATGAGACAAAAAAAGAAAAAAGATATAGCCATTTGGCTCAATAAGTCATTCTGCCTGTTTGTTTTGCTTATTTACGAGCTTATTTGTGAATTGTGTAAAAAGTCATAGTTATTAAAAGTGCTTAATTTCTTGTGCTTAACAACTTTGTTAAGAAAAATTTTCAAAAAAAAATAATAAAAAAAGGGGAAGCTTGGAAGTCAGGGGTGAGCCGGGGCTCGAACCCCCGACCTCAACAAGCCTCAACCCCTTATACACAACACACACTACCGCTGCGCCCTTGGGTCTTTTCTGTTAGACCCTTGGGCCAGTTAACTTATATACACATTTTTCTCCATTTGCTTGTTAAGCTGTTTAGCTTATTTGCAGCTTATAGCAATAAGCTGAGTGATCAACTTTAATTTTCATAGGACCCTTAACCTTTTAGTTATTTTGTGTAATCTTTCTAGAATTTTTTATAAACGTTTACTATTTTTTATAATTTATTTTGTTTAAAATTTTTAAAAAATCATAAAAAATAAAATAAATGTCAGAAAAATATAAACTTTTTTTAAAAAATTTTCTTTTGTCATATAGTTTCTAGGAAAAATATTTGTTTTCTTGTAGGGTCATTTTTGCAAAGTTTCACTTTTTAAAGAACGGGATTCGTTCCCGTGTTTGTTTTGGCTCGTTTTTGGTCTTAACTAACTCCGTTTTCGATCTAGTTTTTTTTAAACTTTGTTTTTTGACACTTAGAACCCATTTAAAGTAAAAAATTCACTTTAGGGTTAAAATTGTGTAATTTAGGTTTTTGACTCTCGTTTTTCGTACCCGTTTTAGTTTTAAATCATTTTTGCTTTTATTTTTAGGTTTTCTTTAATCGTTTTTGCATATTTAACTTGTAGTAATAGAAAACCAATCAAATCATCATCCCATTCAAGCATCAATTATCAATTCGTCATTCGATTATCAAATTACACACCTCGTTGGGACATAACGACCCGGGAAATCAAACTTCCGGTTACGTATATATTTTATTTTGTGAATTCTTAACCAATCCTTGGCTAAAGGTGTTTGGTTTATTGTTTGCTTATATATTATATATATATTATTGACGAATCAATTTTTATCGCCGTTGTCGGGGAGGATGTGAAACGATTATCGTAACGTTTGACAAATTGTGTTTGAATTTGTGAATATTTCTTTTATTTTCATAAAAATATAAAAAATACAAAAATATTTTTCATTTCTTTTAGTATATATTTATAAAACAAGAAAAAAAAACCAAAAATATAAAAACATTTTCTTAATCGAGAAATAAAATTCATCAATTATATAATACTTTCACTAAAGTATTATCATCAATAAATTCTCGAACCAAAGATTCAAAAACTTGCCTTTTGTGTCACTTGCGAGGTACGGCTCACCTTTGAAAGTTAAACAAACTATAAGAGGGGTATAAGGAGGGTTGTTCCAACAAACTACGACCCGAAAGGAGAAATAAGCTTCGCGCTATCCCTCTCCTCCGCTCCTTTGTGAGTTTTTCTTTCAAAGAGCTACCGTGAAGCTTGCTGATTATCAGGTTTAAGTTGTCTTATCTCGTTTTGTCCGTTTGTAAAATATGTTGTTTAAAAAAATTCGAAAAACCAAAAATAATCTTCTTTTTCTTCGTATCATTTAATTCTTTTCTTATCCATCTTTATGTTTAATTCTTATGACGTCATTCGATTATCGTTTGAATCCGATTTACGCGATTAAAGAATGCTCGACTTGTGGAGTTTTGTACACTGCAGACTTTTGTTGTTCAAAAAAGGGTCTTGAAGACAAGATTCTTGTTCCTAAATCCCCTTAAAATTGTGCAATGTGTGCAAGGTGTGGAACCCCGGTTGATGGTCCGTATTGTCAAGGATGTGCTCTTTTACGAAAGAAATTTAAGGAAGATTTGTTTACATATTGTGTGGAAAATGAATTTTTCGAAGACCTTCAAGATACTTCCGAGTCATCCGATGACAATACCAACGTTGTTAATGCTCCTCAAGAGCCATTCGTTGGCAATCAGGACCCCGGTGAAAATTCCTCACCAAGTCCTCCACACATTGACCATTGTTGTCACGAGTGCGGTGATTCGTTAGATGGAATCTTTTGTCGACAATGCACTTGTAAGTCTTGTGGGAAAGGTGCTCATTACGGTTATAATGCATACGAGAGTTCGGTTATCTCTAATCCGGAACCATGCAAAAATCAAACCATTGGTGAGCACCTACAAAACTTGCAAAGATTGCAACAACAATGTCTTCTTGGTACATGCCAAAAATGTGGTTGTAATGAATACAATGGAGTTTGTTTTTATTGTACGATTGGAAATGGAACACCAAGCAATTTTTCAACTCCGTACTCTTCTAACGATTCTCCAAGTGTTGCAAACCATCCTCCACAACCACAATACGTACCATACTCTTGTGAGATACGTGGGAACGATTCTCATTACGGTTACGATTGTCCACCTCAAGTCCCGTTTGTCTACAATCAGGACCCATGTTTCAATCAAAACTTTGATTATTTTCCACAAACTTCACCGAGTTTTCCACAACAATATCTTTGTTTGTAATTGGGGGGGTCTCATGAACTTACAATGTCAACCAATGAATGAAGACTATTATCATGAGCAAAATTCTTGCTATGATTCAAATTCTTTTGGTTTTGACCAAGTTCAACCCCCGCAATATACCGTCAATCATCCAATCTTCAATTCCCAAAACGAGCTTCTTAATTCCCGAAATGAGCTTCTCAATTCTAGTAATAAGCTTATGGAACAAATGACAACCTTATGTGATTTGGTTGGTCAAGCTATACAGAAGAAGGAAGAAGAAAAGCGAATCGCGGAAGAACAAGCGGCTAAAGATCGATATTGGAAGATTCCCATTTGCTACGATGATGACGAAGACGATACCATTGCAATCACACCCGTTTTACCAATCGAGGAACCCGATAACTCTCTAAGTATGGGGGATGAGCATCTTGACACTATTCCAGCAACGGAATCAGACAAAGTAATAAAGTCTAGTGTTGAGGACCTTGTCCCAATCCCAAGTGAGTCCGAGGGTATTCCCGACAAAATGTGTGATGTGCCTCTTTGTGAAAATACCACACCTCTTAATGCTCTCAATGAACATTCTGAGATTGTTGTCAATTCCGACGATGATAATTCTTCAAGTGATGACGATTCTCCCTACGGTGAGGATATCGATTATGTCGATGCATCATCTCCCGATGTTGATGTGTAGCTTAGAGGTGGTGGAGATTGTTGACCCGGAAGTTGGAAGGATTGATGATGATATTCTTTTAACAATCAAAGACAATACCCTTCGTGAAAAATTGTTGAATGTCAATCTTCTTATTGCTAAGATCGATGCATTAAGAGATAATCCCACTCCATCTTCCGAAGTTGTGATCAAGTCTACCTCCACATTTCCTAATCTTTTCTTGGAGGAGACTAACACCTTTGATAATTCTATTCCCGAATCTGAAACTTTCCGTTTTAATCTAGAAGAGATTAGTAGTGGCAGTCCCACTACTCATTCTGAGTTATCTCTTCCTGATTATAAAGCTTTCTACGTTGATAACGATCATTTTAAAGAGAGGAGTAGTGGCAGTACCACTACTCATGTTGGTTTCTCTCAATATGATTCGTTTATCTTTGATCTTTCGAATGATCAGTTTCCTCCTGCCGATAGGAGTGACTTTAATCATGAGGAGTTCGCCGATGAACTCACTCACATCATGCCTCTCCCGGAACTTGAATGTTTCAAATTTAAGATTGAGCCCGATCCGGGAGATTTGACTTCTATTGACCTCGGGATTCGTAAGAATGCTTCTACGACTAATGTGAATGTACCACTTGAGGATGACCAATCTTCTCTCTTCGCTTATGTTGTATGGATCTTTCTTGCTTTTCTCACGTATCCCGTTGTCCCTCCATATCTTCTCTCCACCAGGAATGAAGATACCATTTTTGATCCCGACATCTTAATTTATCATTCTTTTATGCCGGATGATCTCCATCGGAGTGGAACTTTCATAAAATTCAATGTTTATCCAAACCGCTTGAATGAAAGTCTGATGATGATTGTACCTTCCACTTGCTTCCCCATGGACCAATGAATTCGGGGTCGAGTCGAGCTTGTGACTCGGTTAACAAAAACAAGGCGCTTCGTGGGTGGCAACCCATGCTTATCCAGTCTATCTTCTTTCTTTATGCTAATAAGTGTTTTGTGTTGTGATGAGGCTCGCCTCTTTCATTATTCGTGTTTGTATGTTTTGTGGTTTATTGTCCAAGATGTCCCGGATTATGAAGACTCTCGGTTTTGCCCTTCACTCGAGCTTCACATCCGCAGCTTCATTTTGGGAATCCGATATCCTAATCTTATCGACTAACGTTTTATCTTTTGGCACACTTAATAAACGGCCTTAGATTTACGTAGGTACCCTTTAAAACATCGAGGACGATGTTTAGTTCTAGTATAGGGGGGGAATCTTCGATTGATTTTGCCTGCAGCCGTATTATTATCCGTAATCCCGTTTTACACAAAATTTTGGCAGAAAATACCAAAAAAATGAAAAAATTTAAAAATTTTCAAAAACAAAATAAGTGTTTTGTCACATTTTTAACTTTCCCAATGGGTAGAATGAGAATTAATTTTGACTCGATCGGGTGTGTTGAGCCCTAGCTTTGTCCCTTAACCATTTAATAAACGAAAGTTTATTAGGCTAAGCTTTCGCGGATCCTTTTATTAAGGATTTTAAATTTGCGAAGAATGAAAAATGATAGTGTTATTTACAAGTAGGATGCTAAACAAGGATTATTTGGAAATCTTAAAAGCTTATAAGTGTAACTTGTCACTTTTTCTCCCAGAAGCTCTCAACCTGACTAATAAACGTGCTTAATTTTGCTTTAACTTTAAACCGACATTTTCTAAAAAGAAGCTCTTTCGGAAACGAAAATATTCATCTTAGTTCAGCTTTATACTTGAGTTTCTAAAACGAAATTTTCTCTATTACGGAAAAAAAATGTTGCAAAAAAAATAATAATAAAATAAAATAAAATAAAATAAATTGATAAGTGTTGAAAAGTATAAACTGTGGGCTGATAAAGGTTTACTGCATCTTGCCGGCTCACAACCGATGTTGCAGTCTTCAAAACAAGGCCCATAGTGAGATAATTAATCAGTAGGTGTTATCAAATAAAAGCCGTCGTCAGACTAAGTCACTACATCTTGTCGGAGGCGTGGCCGATGTTGTAGTCATGTAAATGATGACGGTAGTATAGTATATAACAATAAATGACTAATAAGGATAATTTAATGGTTAAGATTTCTTTTTTTAAACTCAAGTATAATTTTGAACTAAGAATAGCTTGCTTTAAGACTTCAAAAGTTTGTTGGTTGCAGTTGGTTGATTATTTCTAGGAATAATCGCACCAATGAGATCATTAAATTTTTGATGTTTGCGAGCTTTGAGTAGTGTTGTTTATTTAGCGGTAAATCTAAGAAATTCGGCCTAAAAGGGTGGAGTATCCCGCTATTACATTACGTCTATTCTCTTGTGGGGTCTCTAACCTAATTAAACCTAAGTCAGACCTAGGCTAGGATCTATCAGAGTATTTGCTGGGTTGGTGGGTGATCTTGTCTTTTTCCAAGTGTCTTAAGAAATATCGTTATGACATAAAACTTATACTACTTTCTAAAATTGTCAATCTAAATTTAACTTAAAATTAAGCACAATCACTCTAATCGAATAATTATCGAGAGCGAAAAGTTAACAAGTCATAGTTATAAGTAGTGTTAGCATCTTTACTTGTACTTAACGGTGATTTTGTTTTTACGCTTAGCTTGGGACTAGTGAAAAATCGGGGACGATGAATTTATCCGTCAGGACATCCGTAGATTATTCTATGGGCGCTTCTCATTCTATGATCCCAGTGTTGATAAAATAAAGGAAGTCAAGCATGTCAGTTAAGAAAAGAAAAAGGAAAATCCAAAAATATTAGGGATAGTTAGTGTACATATAAAAAATGGTGAAAACGGGACTTGTCGAAGCTATTGATTCTTTAGTTCCCCTTGACAAACACTTAGCTACTTTTCGAGGTTATTAGTCGAGGGGGATTGAGATTCTTGGTTTTCTTAAGTGTTTACTTCATAACATTGCGTGAGGACACGACAATATCTTAGTATGGGGGATTTAATATGTGCTTAATTACACATATTTTATACCAAATAAAACAAGCCTAAATGACCAAAAACAGATAGAAAATGCCAAATATATGTTTGTTTTGCAATTGTATTGTGCAGGAAATGGACATTTAAGAAAAGGACAAAAACAAAGCCAAAAACAAAAAAACTGAGCACGAGAATGAAAAGAGCGTGAAGAGAAGCCAAAGTCAAAGCCCAAGTCAACCCCGACAAATTCAAAGAAGAGTCAAAAGCCAAAATACAACTTTAGGGACTGAATTTGCCAAGTCCTTAAAGTTGGATTTCAAAGACTTAAAGACAAAAGTGGTATTTATAAACTTAGGGGCCAAATATGCCAATTCCCTAAGTTATATACCACAAGGACTCAATATGCAGGACCACATATATCATGGAGGGACTAGTTCTGCCAATCCAGCAAAGTTTTACACCACAAGGACTTACGGTGTAATAACTTAAGTAACCTTGAGGGACTGTTTATGTGTAACCTCATTAACTTTACCACACAAGGACCAAGTTTGCAAAAACAGTTATAACTTTGAGGGACCAAACTTGCCCCATCCCCAAACTTTTACCCTGCTTATCCCCAACCCCTAAAAAACTAATTTTCCCGCCCACTAAACCCAAGAACGAATCACGGGTATTTTCCCCCATCTTTACCCTACAACACCAACAACACCTTGGGTAAAACATCTCCCCCACCTCCACTATTACCACCTCCCCATGTATAATTGCCAAGTTGGCAATCCCACCACTTTCCAAGCTTTTCGATGGCGGTGATTGACTCAAAAAAAGCACAAAAGAAATTGAAGGCTGTGATTAGTCTTAAAATCACCTCACACAACAAGCACAGTTGTGTTTTTGTCTCTACAAAGAAACACAGATGAAGGAAGGAAAGAGAGCACAAGAAGACTTGGAAGTAGTATAAATAGATAGCTTGTAAGCCTTTAAAGGCATCTAGTTTTCAGCTTATGTTATTTATCTTTATGCAATTTCAATTTAAGCAATGTACCTTTTTTTAAAAGTTAATGAAAAGTTTGAAGTTTTTCATGTTCTTAATTTCTTGTTCTTAAGTTCCATATTTGTTTGATCATTTGAAAAAGGTTCCTTAAGTTCTAAAAACATCATATAAGCTGTAAGAACTTGAATGACACAAGCTTTATCATAGCTTGTCGGTTATTTAAGCAACTAATTTTAAAAACCACTAAATACTCAAGAAAGCATGGAGCACAGTGTATCATGGATGGCTGTGGTTTAGAGTTTCGTGGGAAACGCATAGGTTGTTTAAGGACTAATAAGAGTCCTTAAACTCATCCTCATAATCTTTGGACCACTTGTATGTGATCTTGTTAAAAATTTAAGTCAAAATCAAATATTGTCTAAGCAAGTTGCATAATTGTGATCTTGCTTGAATCTTGCTTGTTTAAGTTCTTTAAGTTGTTTATCATACTTGTTTTAATCTTTACATAATCCGGTATCAAGAATTTGCTGGCTGAAAATCAATTTTGAAGTTGAAAATGGTAAAAAAGGGTATAAAGGGGTGTTTGGGTTAACTATTTCAACCCATTGTCCAATCTATTTCAACCCATTTGACCCTTGTGTAGACTTTATGTAGTGTAATTCTGACCTTATAAGGTGTTTAAAATGGGATTTAAGTTTAAATATTAATCTTGATGTTTTTGTGAACCCCTTGGTACATTCTATGACAATTAAGAGTAACCAAGTGCATAAGCTTGAGATCTTTGCTTAAGTCAAATTTGTAGGTTGTTTCATGTTCATTTAAGTGTATTTTAGGTGCTCGTTGTCTGGTCTTAAGCTTTAGTGAAGTGGTTTTAAGAATGCAAGTTTTAAATATATTGGCCAAAATCCATTTTAGTTAAGTCTTGTAGCAATATTTATTGAAGGTAGTATAAATTGTTTTTAGCTCTCAAAAACTTGAGCGGTTGAATATTTTCCTAATTAATTATAATATATACTTAGTTGACGAATCAATTTTTGGCGCGTTGCCATGGGGATGCTGTGGAAACTATTATCATAACTTAGACAATTTGAAGTTTTGAATATGTGAATATTTCTTCTATTTTTAAAAAATAAAAAAATACAAAAAAAATATTTTCATTTTCTTTTATTAGTATAATTATCATATAAAAAAAAAATTGTCCATAAAAAGAAATAATAAATAAATTCACCAAGTTGGTAAAAGAACACCAACATATAATACTTTCCATTGAAGTATTATCCATCAATAAGTTCCCGAACAAAAGATTCAAAAACTTGCCATTTGTGTCACTTAGAGGTACGGCTCACCTTGAAAAGTTAACAAACATCAAGTGGGTATATGGCCGGGTCGTTCCAACGCACTACACCCTAAAATGAGAAAGGTTTTAAAAAACAACAACAGCAAAAACCGTGCTTTCCTTCTCTCCGCTCGCCTGTGCGTTTTTCTTTTTAAGAGCTACCGTGAAGTACGTTGATTATCTGGTTTAAGTTGTCCATATCGTTGTCCGTTAAAATAAATTGTTAAAACCCAAAAAAGAAAAATCAAAATCCAAAAATATTTTTATTTCTTTTCTTTATGTTTATTAAACACCAAAAATAATCTTCTTTTTCTTCTTGATACACTTAATTCATATTTCTCTTAACCCTCTATGTTTAATTCTTATGGCGTCATTTGATTATCGTCTGAATCCCGTTTTCACGATTAAAGAATGTTCGTCATGTGGAGCTTGGTACAATAAATCATGTGGACGTTCTAAAGGGTGTTTCGTAGACAAGTTTGTTATTAATTCTAAAAAAACACCCGACTTGTTCTCAACAAACCCCTAATTGTCCCAAGTGTGGAAACCCGGTTGATGGTCCTATGTCGAGGATGTGCTCTTTTTACGAAGTAAAATTAAGGAAGATTGTTACATAATGTGTTGAAAAATGGAAATTTTCCAAGAACTTCAGATACTTCCGAGTCATCCGATGATAATACCAACGTTGTTAACGCTCCTCAAGAGCCATTCGTTGTCAAACAAGACCCCGGTAATTCACAAAGTCCTCCACACATTGATCATTGTTGTTACGAGTGCGGTGATTCGTTTGACGATATCTTTTGTCGATGATGCACTTGTAAGTTTTGTGGGAAAGGTGCTCATATTGGCTATAATTGTCCAACGCAAATTCCGATTATCACTAATCCGGAACCATGCTATAATCAAGACCTTAATGAGATCTACAAAAATTTGCAAAGTTGGCAACAACAAAAACATTTTTGGTACATGCCAACAAAATGTGGTTGTTATGAATACAAGGAGTTTGTTTTTATTGAACTGTTGGAAATGAAACACGATCAATTTTTTAACGTCCGTACTCTTCAAACGATTCTCCAATGTTGGAAACCATCCCTCCACAACCCCAATAACTACCATATCTCTGTGAATAATGTGGGAAACGAATTCACATTACGTTTCCGATTGGACCACCTCAAGTCCCGTATTGTCTACAATCTGGACCCGTGTTTCAATCAAAACTTGGATTATGTTGCCACAAACATTCACTCAGTTTACCACAAACAAAATCTATTGTTGTGAAAATTGCGGAGATCCCTCATGAAACTTAACCAATGTCAACCCCAATGGAATGAAGAATATTATCATGACAAAAATTTTTGCTATGATTATAATTCATTTGGTTTTGACCAATTTCAACCCCGCATATATACCGTCAATCATCCAATCATAAATCTCAAAATGAGCTTCCTCAATTCCTCAAATAAGCTTATGGAAACAAATGACATCCATCAAGTGATATGGTTGGTCAATTTAATGCAGAAAAAAGGAAGAAGAAAAGCGAATTGCGGAAAGGGCAAGCGTACTCAAGATCGATATTGAAGATATCCTAATTGCTATATGATGCGAAGACGATACCATAGCAATCACTACCCATATTTACCAATCGTATGAACCCGATAACTCTCTAAGTATGGGGACGAGCATCTTGACACTATTCCGATACTATTCCCGGCAGACGAAATCGACGAAGTAATAAAGTCCAAGTGTTGAGGACCTTGTCTCAATCCCAAAGTGAAGTCCCAGCGGGTGTTTCCCAAAATGTTTGAGGTGCCTCTTTGTGAAAATACCACCCCTCTTAATGCTCTCAATGAACAATTCGAGATTGTATAGTCAATTCCAACGATGATAATTCTTTGAGTGGATGACGATTCTATCCTACGGTGAGGATAACGAGAATGTCGATGCATCACCTCCCGATGTTGAGATAGTCAGCTTAGAGGTTGTGGAGATTGTTGTCCCGGAAGTTGAATGGATTGATGATGATATTCTGTTAACAATCGAAGACGATATCCATCGTGAAAAATTGTTGAATGTCAATCTTCTTATAGCTAGAATTGATGCATTAAAGAGATAATCCACTCCATCTTCGATGTTGTGAATCAAGTCTTCTACCTCCACATTTATCAAATCTTTTCTTGGAGGAGACTAACACCTTGATAATTCTATTCCGAATCATGAAACTTTTATCGCTTTAATCTAAAGAGATTAGTAAGTGCAGTCCCCACTAACTCCGTTCTGCTCATTTCTCTTCCAATTATAAAAGCTTTCTATGTTGATAACGATCATTTTAAAGAGAAGAGTAGTGGCAGTACCACTACTCATGTTGATTTTTCTCGATATGACTCGTTTATCTTTGATCTTTCGAATGATCAGTTTCCTCCTGCCGATAGGAGTGACCTTTATCATGAGGATTTTTTACCGATGAACTCACTCACATCTTGTCTCTTCCGAATCTTGAATGTTTCAAATTTAAGATTGAGCCCGATCCTGGAGGATTGACTTCTATTAACCCCGAGATTCGTTAAGAATGTTGTCTACGCCTAATGTGAATCTTTTCTAGATGTGAACCAATCTGACTCTCTTCGCTTAATGTTGTATGAGCTTTATTACTTTTCTTACGTATATCCCCGTTGCCCCTCCATAATCTTCATCTTCCACTGGGAATGGAGAAGATACATTTTTGATCCGACATCTTAATTTATCATTCTTTAGCTGGATGGTATCTCAATGAGGGACTTCACACATAAAATATCAATGTTATATCCAAACCACTTGAATGAAAGTCCGATGGAAGATCTTAATCTTCCACTTGCTTCCCCATAGACCAAGTGAATTCGGGGTCGAGTCAGCTTGTGACTCGTTATAACAAAAACAAGGCGCTTCGTGGTGCAACCCAAGCTATCCATGTCAATCTTCTTTCTTTATGCTAATAAGTGTTTTGTGTTGTGATGAGGCTCTCATCTTTCATTATTCGTGTATGTATGTTTTGTGTTTTATTGTCCAAGATTGCTCGGATTGTGAAGACTCTCGTGCTCACGGTTTTGCCCTTCCTTCACTAGAGTTTCACATCCTCAGCTTCATTTTGGGAATCCGATATCCAAATCTAATCGACTAACGTTTTATCTTTTGGCACACTTAATAAACGACCTTAGATTTACGTAGGTACCCCTTTTAAAACATCGAGGACGATGTTTAGTTCTAGTATGGGGGGACTTTGATTTGATTTGTTGCCTGCACCAGTTGTTGTCACGTATCGCCGTTTTATAACCACCAGAAAATTTTGCAAAAATACCAAATAAATGATAAAATTTAAAAATTTTCAAAAATAAAAATAATGTTTTGTCACAGTTTTGACTTTCCCAATGGGTAGAATGAGAATAAATTTTGACTCGATCGGCTGTTTTAAGCTAGCGAGAGATTAGAAGCTATAGCTTTGTCCCATAACCAACACATTTAATAAACGAAAGTTTATTAGGCCTAAACATGTCGCGGATCCTTTTATTAGGGTTTTTAAATTTGCGAAGAACGAGAAATGATAAGTTATTTACAAGAAGGATGCTAAACAAGCGATTATTTGAAATCTAAAAGCATATAAGTGAACATGTCGCTTGTTCTCCCGAATCTCTTACCTGATAATAACCAGCTTAATTTTGCTTTAACTTTAAACCGCACGTTTTCTAAAAGAAGCCCTTTTTCGAAAACGAAAATCTTCATCTAGTTCAGCTTTATACTGAGTTTCTAAAACGAAATTGTTCTCTATACGGAAAAAAATATATTAATAAAAAAAAAGAGAAAAATGAAAAAAATAAAAAAATAAATTGATAAACTGTGGCTATAACAGGTTACTACTGCATCTGCCGGCTCACAAAACCGATTGTTGCAGGTCTTTAAAACAAAGCCCATAGTGAGATAAAAAAATGCCCAAAGTGCATTCGTAAGTGTTATCAATAAGTAACCGGTCATCAGACAAAGTTCACTACATCTTCGTAGGCGTGGCCATGTTGAAGTCCATGTAAATGATGACGTAGTATAGTATATAGCTAATAAGGATAATTTAATGGTTAAGATTTCTTTTTCTAAACTCAAGTATAATTTTGAACTAAGAATAACTTGCTCTAAGACTTCAAAAGTTGTTGGTGTGCCGCCCGGTAATATTTCGATTAAATTCTCCGTAGGGTGCAAAACCTGGGCACTAGCTGATGAGGCTTGGGACGTTCTACAGAAGAAAGGTCGCTACATGGAATAATCGCTACCAATAGATCATTAAATTTTTGATTTTTGCGTGCTTGAGTAGTGTTGTTTAATTAGCGGTAAATCTACGAAATTCGCCTAAAAGGGTGGTAGTATCCCGCTATTAAACAATGCGAACATTCTCCTGTGGGGTTCTCAACCTGAAAACCTACGTCGAACTTGGCGGGAACTATTTAGAATATGCAGGTTGTGGTGATCTATTCTTTTCCCCAGATTTCCTTCAGAATATCGGTTATGCACATAAACTATAACTACTTTCTAAAACTGTCGGATCTTAATTAACTTAAAATAAGCACATCACAATAATTGAATAATTGTTGGAGTGAAAAAGTTGACAAGTCATAGTTATAATGTATGTTAGCATCTTAACTTGTACTTAACGTGATTTCGTTTTTACGCTTGGCTGGGAACTATGAAAAATCAGGGACGATTAATTATCCGTCAGGACATCCGTCATATTATTCTATGGGCACTTCCTTATCTATGATCCTAGCGTTGATAAATAAAGGAGGTCAAAAGCATGTTAGTTAAGAAAAGAAAAAGGAAAATCCAAAAATATTAGGGATAGATAGTTGTCACCATATAAAAAAAAAGGTGAAAACAGTACTTGTCGAAAGCAAGTTGATTCTTTAAGTTCCCCTTGACAAACAGCTTAAGCTACTTTCGAGTTATTACTCCCGAGGGGATAAATCTATGGTTTCTCAAATGTTTACTTCATATACATTGTGTGAGGACACAGACAATAACTAAGTATGTGAGATTTAATAATTGCTTAATATAACACATAAATTTATACCAAATAAAACAGACAGAAAATGCCAAATATATGTTTGTTTTGCAATTGTATTGTGTAGGAAACGGACATTCAAGAAAAGGACAAAAACAAAGCCAAAAACAACAAAACTGAGCACGAGAATAAAAAGAGCGTAAAGAGAAGCCAAAGTCAACATCAAAAAATTCAAAGAAGAGTCAAAAGCCAAAATATAACTTTAGGGACTGAATTTGCCAAGTCCTTAAAGTTGGATTTCAAAGACTT
Source organism: Tanacetum coccineum (assembly GCA_026074375.1). Classification (NCBI taxonomy): domain Eukaryota; kingdom Viridiplantae; phylum Streptophyta; class Magnoliopsida; order Asterales; family Asteraceae; genus Tanacetum; species Tanacetum coccineum. The sequence goes on along the minus strand of BQNB010010407.1, from coordinate 41,448 downwards.
AAAGACAAAATTGGTATTTATAACCTTAGGGGCCAAATCTGCCAATTCCCTAAGTTATATTCCACAAGTACTCAATCCTGCAAGACAACCATAAATCATGGAGGGCTAAGTTCTCTGCCAATCCAGCAAAGTTTTACACCACAAGGACTTACGGTGTAATAACTTAAGTAACCTTGAGGGACTGTTTATGTCAAACCTCACACAAGGACCAAGTTTGCAAAAACAGTTATAACTTTAAGGGACCAAACTTGCCCTATCCCCAAACTTTTACCCTGCTTATCCCCAACCCCAAAAAAACCAATTTTCCCGCCCACTAAACCCAAGAACGAATCACGGGTGTTTCCCCCAACTTACCCTGCACCACCAACAATACCTTGGAGTAAAACATCTCCCCCACCTCCACTAGTCACCACCCGCGTCGCCCATGTAATAAGATTACCAGTTGTCAATCTCTACCACTTTCCAAGCTTTTCGATGGCTGTGATGGACTCAAAAGAAGCACAAAAGAAATTGAAGGCTGGGATTAGTCTTAAAATCACCTCACACAACAAGCACAATTGTGTTTTTGTCTCTACAAAGAAACACAGATGAAGTGAAGGAAGAGGATCACAAGTAAGACTTAATTGGAAGTAAGTATAAATAGACAGTCTTGTAAGCCTAAAAGAGCAAATCCAATTTTCTTTACAACTTATTTTTAGTTAGCTTATTACCTATTGTATTTTAAATTCTAAGTCTTGTAACTTTTTCAGAATTAATGAAAAATTTGAGGTTTTAAGTTCAAAAAAAAAATGAAAAAGGGAAGAGGGGAAGTCAGGGGTGAGCAGGGCTCGAACCCCTGACCTCAACCCTCCTCAACCTTCACATACTCTGACCGCCAACGAGCCCTTAGGGTCGTTTACTTCTTAGTTTACATAATTTAAAAGTTAAGGTCATTTTGTAGGTTAGGACTTATCAAGCTTATTTGCTTATATTAACTTTAACTGCTTATAGATAACTGGCACCATCTCTTCCATATTCCCTGAGAATCAACAAAGCTATTTTGTGTAATTTTTCTAGAATTTTTTATAAACGTTTACTATTTTTTATAATTTATTTTGTTTAAAATTTTAAAAAAAATCACAAAAAATAAAATAAAAGTCAAAAAAATATAAACTTTTTTTTTTAAATTTTCTTTTGTCATATAGTTTCTAGGAAAAATATTTGTTTTCTTGTAGGGTCAGTTTTGCAAAGTTTCACTTTTTAAAGAACGAGATTCGTTCCCGTTTTTGTTTTGACTCGTTTTTGGTCTTAACTAACTCCGTTTTTGATCTAGTTTTTTTAAACTTCGTTTTTTGACACTTAGAACCCATTTAAAGTAAAAAATTCACTTTAGGGTTAAAATTGTGTAATTTAGGTTTTTGACCCTCGTTTTTCGTACCCGTTTTAGTTTTAAATCATTTTAGCTTTCGTTTTTAGGTTTTCTTTAATCGTTTTTGCATATTTAACTTCTAGTAATAGAAAACCAATCAAATCATCATCCCATTCAAGCATCAATTATCAATTCGTCATTCGATTCTCAAATTACACACCTCGTTGGGACATAACGACCCGGGAAATCAAACTTCCGGTTACGTATATATTTTATTTTGTGAATTCTTAACCAATCCTTGGCTAAAGGTGTTTGGTTGATTGTTTGCTTATATATTATATATATATTATTGACGAATCAAATGCATTATCATGTTCAATTCTTTCTGTGCTGCTTCATATGTTAAATTTCTTCAGCTTTTCTTTATCAATCACTAACAACAGTTGAATCACTATATGTGGGCATTTCATCAGGCTTCTTTGTGCAGTTTCTCGAATCGTGTCTTCTATACTTGACACATTTTTTACATAATCTCCTGTGCTTCTTCAAATGTTCTCTTAGCTTCTCTATTTCACTTTTCTTTCTTTGACCCCCTGAAGCATTCCCTTTGTTACTACATGGTTCAGGATTATTCACTGTATTTACTGCTGGTTTTTCTACCCCGAGAACGTGGTTAAACATCTCTATTTTACTTAACGGTTTAGCATTTGGATTTCTTTCTTCAACCTCAGTCTTCAGCCTCTTTATATTCTCAACAAATTCAATCAATTTTCCTTCATCTTTAGCCAAAAGATTAAGGCAATACTCTACTGCTAAATAAACTGTAGTTGAACACTCCATATATATACCACCTTCAAAACCAAACATCTGTTTCTTTCTCCTAATATGAGGTGGCAATATATCTCTCTTCCATCGTTTCAATATATACTTATCAGGAATAACCTCAACTCCATTTCCTTTCAAAACACAGAAAATATGCCTGCATAGAAATCCAAATCTTGCAAAATTCATGCATGAACATAACACCGATCCATCTGATTTATCAGTAGAGACCTACATGATAAAAAACAAATTAATATATCAGCAAATATCAGAATATATATAACTACTTTACTAATTATATATACATCAATGAAAATGATTTTATTTAAACAGAATTTTTTTTCAAATAATTTAACTAATCTGTTTCAAAACATATGTTTTTCTAATTACTAATTTCACATGTGAAGAATACAATTTTCACATAATTTTTTAAATAACAAGAATGATGATACGAAGACGAATTGACTCGAAGATGAGCCAAAGTAAAACGATCCAAGTGATGTGATATGTACCTTAATGCTAAATGATAAAAAGGTAAAGGTCTAACCGACTTCCTCACGGTCAATGCCCTACATGGCCCACCAGGATGAGTACGATAAAGTAGTCCAATGGGAATGTCCTCCTCGGGTCAGATAATAATAGCTCATCGTTGACGAATCCTGGGTGGTGCATCAACAGGTGCAAGAGGAACTCAGATGATGGTGCAACAACAGCAGATGGTGCGGGTAAAATGGGAGCAGTAGGGATCTCTGGAGTAGAAGTAGTAGGTGATACATGCCTCTTGGGTATCTCAATATCTGACTCTGAATCGTCTAAATGGAGAAAAGGTGAAACCATAGGTGCTACAAATACGGGAGGTGGTGAACTCTCCAATGGATCAACCTCCGACGATGAATGAGTACCAAGCTAGAGCACCTCGACAGGTGAGGCAACTGCAGCCGCCCTCACCTCTGGTGCAACCGGGACCTCAACAAAAATAGAACCGATAAGGATAACTCCTGAAAAGATGATCTCTCACTCCAGACTCGACTGATACAACCGAAGAAAGAAAATAACTATAGACTGCCATAACCTGGCACAACAAAAGTTTATAAAAATTCCCCTTTATATCAAACCATGCAAAGGTGCATGGTAAGCTAGAAGAAAATAAAGATAGTGTAAAATATAGTCGTGGCAAAATTAATAATATTATAATTATGGAAAAGTATTATAAATTATACCGTAATACTTATCGAAAGTAATTATATACGTAACAAGTAACCGTAGGATCACATACTTGTTATAGACCAGACCTAATATTACTACCTGGTTCTCTATAACCTTGTCTCTAGATACCAATCTGTCATACCCCTAAACGGGGCCTGGATAGAAACACGTGTCCGGGGGCATGACGTCATAATATACATCACACAAGATACAAAGAACGACCTCTAAGGGTACGTTTAGAAATCCAACATCGTTGCATTAAATAAAATAGTTAAAGTTTTACATAGGTTTAAAGATAATATGCGAAGCGAATAAAAGGTTTTTAAAATTTGACAACGATGTTAACATAGATACTAATAAGTCTTGAAAATTGGCCCAAAGCATGGCAACACCATAAAGCAAGCAAAGACATCCAAAGCTAAGCACCTGAGAAAAACATACTAAAACGTCAACATAAAGTTAGTGAATTCATAGGTTTGGATTTGATATAAGAGTGGACCACAAATATTGCAAAATGCATGTGACTATTATAACAGATACAATATCATATAAAAAGGCATTTACATTGCACTAAGCTCATGATACCGAGGCTAAATGTAATGGGAGCATGCCATATGCTAAATAAACTTGCCTTGACGGGTGCCAACATGGCGCTTCACCGTATCACTCGACGTCCGTTGGTCATGGAAGAGCTACTTACAAGGACAGGGATGATTAGTCCCAATAGATCTATTTACAACACTCGCGCTCACTTACGGTTCATGATAACTCGGGCATACAAGTTTCAACACTTACTTAAGCAACACGTAAACAAGATTGGGAAAAACGTAAAGCATTTGTGTCCAATGTTTCAATGTTTAAAAGCAAGCAAAGTTTCTCACCCCAAAAAGTAAAGCAAGTAGTAAAAATGTAGGGCTATGAACTCACCTTAGCAAGATGAGTGAACGGTATATCACGTATATGAAAGATGATATAGAAATCTAGCCACGACCTAGATAAATAATGTGTCTTAGGAAAACGTAAGTAACTAAAATATATCACGAAAACGATTAATATAGAAAGACGTCCATGGTATGTTTGTGTTTGGTTTTATTTATCAAAAAATGACTTAGTGAAATTATACGTTCTTGTATCGTTGAATCCCGACCCATTTTGAAAGATACCATTATAGAAAGTTTTCCTTTTTAGGAAAAGATTTTAGTTCAAGACTTAATACCAGTTCCTTATATTTGTTATGTTTTCCGATATTTTGCAAACACACTACTAGTCTAAAATCACACAATCAACTTCCCTATGTCTGTATCCTAAAACATAATAAAAGTTACTATTTTTGGAATCCTACCTCATTTATTGATCCAGACATCATTTACATATTTTATGACATTTCAAATGTTTCTAATCAATAACCTAATATTTTTATATGTTTCGCCAATGTTTAGAAAGTCTAAAAATGTCCAAAAGTGTCCGAAAACCTCATTTTATATTCCAAACAGCACTATGTCAAAATGGTTTTGCCAAAAAATGTTTCAAGTTTCATTTGGCTATAACTTGGCCGTTTTAAGTCCGATTTTAGTGTACGATATATGAAAAACTATCTATTCGAAACGAGCTCTCCAAAAACTACTTTTACGCCTAATGAAAACATTCCTAAGTCGCTCAAAACCTCAAAACCATTTCGGATCAGCAACTATGTTTTTCACAAACGCTTCCAAAAATCACGCCAAACTTCACAATAGTGCCTAGTCTAGCCTATTCTCCATTCACAACTACTCCACAATCAAACCACACCTAAAACTAACCTAATCCCTTCATTTCTATTGTTGCAACTCACTTTTCAACTCATCTCACCAAGATCGCAAAGTCATAAACATGTTACTTCCATTTTTTATAAAAGATGACAAAATATAAATTCATTTCTTTTTATAAAAAGTACCACAAACACATGGATTCTTAAGCATGAACAAGATCTCATAAGAATGAAAGGAAAGTATCAAAGAAAGATCAAGAAATGCTTACAAGAATGAAGATCAAGAAGCAACAACACAAGATCTATACCCAAAATCACTAGATCTTGAAAACCCACTAATAAAATTAGAAACCCTAACTTTAGATCTTGAGAAAACCCTTGGAATCAAAGAACCAACACTTGTAATCACCTTAGATATGAACAAGAATCAACCTAGAATACAAGGATCTTAAAGGAAATCAAGAAAAAGAAACCCTAAGAGGGTGTTTGTTGTGTGCCGTGAGCAAGAAGGAGAGAAAGAGAGATGGGAGATTTTTGATGAGGCTTGGAAATATGAAATGACCTAGTATGTGTTATAACATGATATTTATAGGAGAAATTAGGGTTTTAGGGTGTAAGATATTTTGTGAACCATGGCATCAAAAGTCTAGGTGACTAACACACACTAAAAGTATGTGTGTGTGTAAGGGGGGGGGGGGGGGGGGGGGGGGGGGGGGGGGGGGGGGGGGGGGTGGGGGGGGGGGGGGGGGGGGGGGGGGTGCGGGGGGGGGGGGTTTTTTTTCACCATCAAGCCTTGATCGCTAGCCAAAAATAATTAAATGAAATAGTTAGTAGAGTTGTGGTCCTCCATGGGTGAATGAAGACAAAGAGGGTGTAAGAGTCACATGAGGATGCATGGAAGATGAATACAAAGATGTCCCTTTCTTGCATGTGATGGTGTTTTATTTTGAAATTCAAATTAGAGATGAAAGATGCTCTTTGATTTATTTAAGTGTGGTGTATGCGTGTGTTTGGAGTAGAGGGGGAGGGGTAAACGAAAATTTTGACTTATCAACACGAGATGAACGATAACTAAAGTTTACATGAAAAGATTTGGGGTTTCCGGGGTTCCGTTAGGTCAAAAATGGGAAAAACGCAAATTAAACGTTAAAACTTAAAAATAGATATCGAAAGTGATCTTAAACTACGAAACACTTAGAAAAGATAAAATAACTCATAACATGCCTAAACTAATTAAAATCTGAAGTCGGAACGCGTCCGATGACGTTTTTCAGATTTACGCAGGTTAACTTCCCGGTAAACTGTCAGATTCAAACGTAACGTATAAAAGTCAAAATAATAACCGGAAAAGTTTAAAATATTGACCTGAAGTTTATGGGGCGTGACACTAAGTTTCTCAGATATTCCCCACACAGATGCAGAAATCATTTCTCCAATGGATGTTTATGTCCATCATGAGGTACCAAGCAATCAAACATCTACACTTCTTACAGTACCGGTTTCGGTTATCACTGAATCTTCACCTATATTCACCACCGTCATCCCACAATCATTACCATACTTTACTCCTCCACCGCAACAATCAACACCAACTCCACCACCAACAACTGAAGCAACAAATCCTCTATCTACACTTCCAAATTTCGAATTCGTCTTCCAATTCAACAACAGAGTCACAACATTGGAAAAAGAAGTTGTTGAACTCAAAAGGAATGATCCTCTCAACACTCAAGCGACTGCTCTAGTAGATAAACACCTAGACTCAAGACTAGGAGCCACAAGAGACGAATTCATGAGCTACCTTTCGGCATCAATCACTGCTAGGATCACAGAGCAAGTCAAGAGTCAACTGCCTCAGATTCTGCCAAAGGAAGTGTCTAACTTTGCTCCTCCGGTGATCAAAAGCATCGTTACAGAGTCACTTGAGCATGCGGTTCTAGCCAAGGAGTCTTCACAACTAAAGTCTACATATGAGCTGCTGTTACACTTACAGAATTCGAGTTAAAGAATATTCTTATTGACAAAATGGATGAAAGTCAATCATATCTCACCGCTACTGAACACAGAGAATGCTATGATGGATTGATCAAGTCTTACGATCTCGACAAGAGTCTCTTCTCAACTTATGATAAAGTGTATTCATTGAAGAGAAGCCGAAAAGACAAAGATAAAGATGAAGACCCTTCCGATGGATTAGACCGAGGGTTGAAGAAGAGGAAGACAAGCAAGGATGTAGAACCTACAAAAGGTCTGAAATCTAAGGAATCAAAGTCTGGCTCATCCAAAGGCACCAAGTCTCAATCAACATCTTCTGGAATGTCTGTTCATGCAGAGGAACCAGAGTTTGAGGTTGCAGATTCTGATATGCCACAAGATCAAGAAGTGAATCTGGGAAATAATGACGAAGAACCCAAAGGAAAGGTTGCATCTAAATGGGATTGGTTTACCAAACCTAAACGACCTCAAGAACCCACTGATCCTGATTGGAATGTTGGCAAGACTCCATAACAAGGACCTACTCAAAGCTGGTTAATGACTCTTGCATCTTCTACTGATAAACCGTCAAAAACCTTTGATGAATTAATGAGCACTCCTATAGACTTCTCTGCATACATCATGAACGGCCTGAAGATCACCAATCTAACTCAAGAAACCCTGTTAGGGCCAACATTCAAACTTCTCAAAGGCACACGTTCCAATTATGCTGAGTTGGAGTATGACTTTGAAGAAGTACAAAGGCTTTATCAAAGAACTTGAGTGAGACAACCAAAGGCGGTGATTGGCGACACCCGACAATGGTGGAAACCAGGAGCAACAACAATAACGATCAACATAAACACAAGATACAAATATAGAGAAAACTACAATGTATAACGTCAAGTGGTTACGAAGACTATCAACCTCGAACAACCTCGATGATGTGTCTGCCTTCCACAATCTAATCCGTAAACTTTTACAATATCCAGTAGCCCACATAGGGGTCCAAGTCCAAACTTAAACCAAAATCTTCCAAATACTAAAACCAAATAAAATAAACAAGCAAGACTTCATATGAGAAATCCACACGGGAGACTTCTAAGTCTGCTATCATATAACACCAACTTATTCCTCTTTCACTTCACCTGAAAATGATACTCAAAAACGTCAACAATAATGTTGGTAAGCTCGTAGGTTTGACCTAAACCCAAAAGTTGTGCCAATATTTCAAAACAGTGGACAATAGTGCAATATGACAGTGAATATATATGTAAACAACCCATGACATAGCATCCCCGCTAGTCATGTAACACAACCTAGCAATCCCGCTAGTCAATCACCATATGTCACTTACGCACCTAAAGGGCCTACCAGCTGGAGCACTAGAATAGGGCAGGACCTCACACATACCAGGGTAGGCGTACCTATCCACTCCAGTAACTACACAAATACTGGGTAGGCGTACTCATCCGATCCAAACAATCATACAAATACTAGGATAGGCGTACCCCTCTGATCTAAATAATCATGCAACACATAATATTCACATAGCAGTCATAAGCACATATCTTGTCCAAAAAACAAAACCACATTTCGCACAGTTCAATTCAAAACAGTTCAAAACACATTAAGATATCCTTTTTCCCAACGGAAAAAAGTAAAAATGGGGCTACAAACTCACCTCAAGTAAGTCTTTAGCAACCAAATCTCAATCACACAAGCAAATGCAACGACGTCCGCACACGACCTAGTCCAGTTAATGTCCCATTTTAGTCATTCATTTTTAAAACAGTCTTTACGTTTGATGCATAGAGTCTAGACGCGTTGTACAATTACCCATAACAATTTAGTGGTGTGATGGTTGACGACATATCCCAACAATCATATCAATCCCATCGCTTAATAATTCATACTTATACTTTTTAAAGAAAATAGATAAGTAATATAAGTACACATAAGTGAAAATAATCATAAATGGTTGAAAATGAAAACAGAACTCCATAATAAAACATATTTCGAGAAGTTTCGAGAAAAATATTACTAGTTTTTCGTTCTTTTTAGTGATTTATTAATAGAATAAAATAATTAAATAAGATTTTATTATTAAAATCAAACAAGCTGCTGTTTTTAAGGTAAAATTCTAGAGTATAAACTTTTGAGCGAATATCGACATACCCATACGTTCATACAACGTTTTCCAAGGTTTTTAATATTTTTTTCAAACACTTTTCAAACTTTCGACACTTTTTTGACAGAATTCCAAAATCTCGATCTTTAACGTTTACTAAAACATTTCCCTAAAATATCGTTTAATACCACTACGTAAATACATTTCACTTTCAAAAAGTCCGTCAAAACTCTTATAACGACTAAATATCGCTTATTGGGCTTTAAGGCCCAATAAGGGTCCATTAAGATATTTATAAGTCTAAAATACGATCCAAGTCCAACACCAAGGTCCATTTATATACATAAGCTTATACTAATAAGTAGGAAATAATCCAGACCACAAAAACACTCCTCATTAAGCCTCGGCTTAAATCGGCTTATTTTTATTTTTTTATATATATTTTTTTTATAATTTTTATTTTTTTTTTTTTATTTTTTATTTTTTATTTCATTTTATATTATTTTATAATTTTTTTTTTTATTATATATATTTTTTTTATTTTTTTTATTTTTATTTTTATTTTTATTTAGTTATTTTTTTGTTTTTATTTATTTTATTTTTTTTTAGTTTATTTTTTTTCTTTTTTATTTTATTTTTTATTTTTTTTTTATTTTTTTTTTTAATTTATATTTTTTTTTTTGGGGCCGTGAGTCCATAAGCTTCACAATACATATATTAAGCTTGAAAATAAGCTAGTGAGCTACGTATCGCATTTGGTTACTATCATAAGCTATAAAAATAATCCACAAACATAAGCCATATCACGAAAATAATCAAAATCACTTCCCTTGTGATTGTGAAAAATGACGTGAGCATATAAGCTTAAAATAAGCCACGAAAAGCCCACCAAATAAGCTATACAAGCTATTATTCAAAATAAGCTATTTAGCAACATATGTTATTCAACCATCACGACCACAACATCAAAACTACAAAAACCCATTTGTTTCTTTTCTTATTCAACGCAACAAAACACCCCTTTTATATCCGTTTCGTTTCTAAAAATCAATTTTTACGACGATCAACTTATACAACTAACATCTATGCATTAATATAAACCCAAAAGGACAAACGAAATTTAAATTTGAAAACTTACAAGAAAATCTTCAAAAATGTAGATTTCGACACGAACCGGACAACCCAAACGTTGTTTAAATGAATAACTCAAACACTCGTATCGACCTGTAGTATCCCTCGTTTCTTGATTAGAGTTGAAAAATTTCTGGGTGTTTTTGTGGTTTCTTGTTTTTTTTTTCCCGGGGGGGGACGCATAAGGTTACACACACACTATGTGTGTGAGTTTTATCTTTTTGAATGATAGGATAATGAGAAATGATAGATTGGAAAGATCTTATGGTACCATCATGGGACAAAGTTAGCTAAATTTCTGCCTCCTTGTCCCCATAGCTACCGATTAAGGAATAGCATCCTAGGAAGGGTTCGGGTCTTTCTTTTTGTGTCGGGATCACTTAAATACTCGTAAAACTTAATCGTAAATTTTTTCCCAAAGTTAATTAGCATTTTTATTCACCTTAAAAATACCTTTCCATTAACCTAAAGTATTTACACGACATATTACCCACACTTTTAAACCCCTTCAAAACAATTTTGGGACATTAACGAACGTGTCAGGGTTTTCGTTTTTTTGTCAATTTCTCAAAATTCACGGATCAAGCCACCCGGAATACAAATAACATAATAATAACCTCTAAAAAGGAATATTATTCACAAATAACCATAAATTACCACAATTCTCAACAAAATCACCACCGTCAACACGGTACAAAATCTGAATAAACTGACAAACGTCAAATAGTCAAAGGACTATAAATGAAATATTCAGAACACAAAAAGGGCAAAGGTTACATTCTACCCCCCTTAAAAGAATTTCGACCCCAAAATTTAGCTACTAACATCACTAAACAAATGCAGGTACTATCAATTTCATAGATTGTCTCATGTTCCCTCGTGAATTCCAGGACCCCGTTTTGAATTCCACCGAACTCTACGACGCAATCCTACTACGCTTCAGCTTCTTAAACTCTCTTTCCAAAATTTCCACAGGCTCTTCCACAAAATTCAACTTATCATCAACTCGAATCTCATCCAAAGGCACTTGCAGTGTTGGATCAGCCAAACACTTCTTAAGGTTCGACACGTGGAACGTGTCATGAACACCATTCAATTCCTCAGGTAAGTCTAACCGATAGGCCACAGAACCTACCTTCTCAATGATCTCAAAAGGTCCAACAAATCTAGGTGCTAGTTTCCCTTTCTTCCCAAAGCGTACCACACCTTTCCAAGGCGACACTTTGAGCAAGACATAGTCACCTACACTAAACTCTAAAGGCTTCCTCCTCTTATCAGCATAACTTTTCTGACGATCACGCGCAGCCTTAAGTCTATCCTTAATCTGCAAGATCTTCTCAGTAGTCTCTTGCACTAACTCAGGTCCTATCAACTGACCTTCTCCGACAAACCTCAAGCCTACATAATCAGCGAACGACACTTTCTACCATACAATGCCTCAAACGGAGCACATATCACACTAGAATGATAACTATTGTTATACGAAAACTCAACTGACGGAAGATGAACATCCCAACTTCCTTCAAAGTCCAGGATGCATGCTCTAAGCATGTCTTCCAAAGTCTGAATAGTACGCTCACTCTGACCATCGGTCTTAGGGTGATAAGCCGTACTCATATCTAAATGAGTTCCTAATGCCTCTTGCATTGACTGCCAAAACCTTGATGTAAAACGACTATCACGATTCGATATGATCGAGATCGGCACACCATATCTAGCAACTATCTCATTCAAATACAATCTAGCCAATCTATCCATCTTATAATCCTCACGCATAGGTAGAAAATGAGCAGACGTAATCATTCGGTACACAATGACCCAGATTGTGTCATGTCCACTACTAGTCCTAGGCAACTTAGTCACAAAATCCATAGCTATTCCTTCCTATTTCCATACGGGGATCTCAAGTTGCTGGAGCAAGCCAGATGGCCTTTGATGCTCAACCTTAACCTTTAAACAAGTCAAACACTTACTAACATACTTAGTTGTGTCCTTTTTCATTCCAGGCCACCAATACCTATCTCTCAAATCGTAATACACCTTATCAGCTCCTGGGTATACAGAGTACTTTGACTTATGGGCTTCATCTATTATCAGGGTTCTTACATCACCCTTCAAAGGTACCCATATTTAATTCCAAGTAGTACAAAGTCCCATCACTTCTATGTTCTATCATCTCATCCAAACCTTTATGCAATCCTATAGACTCATCCATAGCCTCCTTCTGAGCCGTCAGTATCTTATTCTTGATACTCGACTGAAGGATCATATTCATTATCTCTACTTTTCTTAGAGTTACTCTTTCCTTCCTACTTAGGGCATCAGCCACCACATTCGCCTTACCAGGATGGTAGCGAATTTCACAGTTATAATCACTAAACAACTCTATCCAGCGACGCTGTCGCATATTCAACTCTTTCTGACTAAAGATATGCTAAAGACTCTTATGATCCATATAGATGACACTCTTTGTTCCATACAGATAATGTCTCCAGATCTTAAGTGCAAACACGAACGCACCCAACTCCAAATCATGGGTAGTATAATTCTTCTCATGAATTTTCAACTGCCTAGACGCATAGGCTATCACCTTACCTCTTTGCATTAACACACAGCCTAGTCCTATCCCGGATGCATCATAATATACCACAAAGTCTTCTGGTCCATCGGGGAGAGCTAGAACACGCGCATTACATAACTTATCCTTCAAGGTTTGAAATTCCAGTTCCTGTTCCTCACCCTAAACGAAAGTCTTACACTTCTGAGTCAAGATAGTAAGAGACTTAGCTCTCTTAGAAAAGTTCTCAATGAACCTACGGTAATATCCAGCCAATCCCAAGAACGAATGAACCTCAGTCGGAGTTCTAGGGGCTTTCCAATTCTTAACAGCTTCAATCTTACTAGGGTCTACATGAATCCCATTACCATTTATCACATGCCTAAGAAACTGCACTTCCCTTAGCCAGAATTAACACTTGGAAAACTTAGCATGCAGTTTCTCCTTTTTGAGCAGTCCCAAGACTAACCTTAAGTGTTCTACATGCTTCTCTTGAGTCTTAGAGTAGATTAAGATATCGTCTATAAACACTATCACAAACTTATCAAGATAAGGCCTACAAACTCTATTCATCAAATCCATAAATACCGCTGGTGCGTTAGTCAGACCAAAGGGCATTACTGTAAACTCGAAATGTCCATAACAAGTTCTAAACGCAGTCTTTAGAATGTCATCCTCATGCACTCTCAGCTGATGGTATCCAGACCTAAGATCTATCTTCGAGAAAAACTGCGACCCTTGCAGTTGATCAAATAGATCATCAATTCTAGGAAGTAGATAACGATCTTACGTCGAAAAAAAAAACAACTTGTTCAATTCTCTATAATCAATGCACATCCTAAAAGAACCATCCTTTTTCTTAACGAACAACACCGACGCTCCCCAAGGCGACGAACTTGGTCGAATGAAACCTTTGTCTTGGAGTTCCTTGAGTTGTCCCGACAACTCCTCCAATTCAGAAGGTGCCAAACGATAAGGAGACTTTGCTACCGGCGTTGCTCCAGGGATTAACTCAATTTGAAACTCAATTTCCCGAATAGGCGGTAATCCAGATAGGTCATCCGGAAATACCTCAGGAAAATCTCTAACCACAACAATCTCTTCTTGTTTCTTAACACCCATCAAAAATCTTGTTTTCTCTTTCGGTCTCTCTCCTAATACTCTAAGCACCTTGCCATCCGGTAGTGGTATCCTCACTACCTTCTCATGGCAAATTATTTCAGCTTTATAATTAGACAACCAGTCCATACCTATAATCACATCAAAACTCCCATGTCCAAAAGGTATCAAATCGATGTCAAAGACATGACCCTCGATTTCTAGTTTGCAACCCTTAATAACCTTATCAATCTCTACTAGCTGCCCGCTAGCTATCTCAATCTCATATCTGAAACCTAAGTCGCTGGGTTCTAAGCCTAACAGAGGTATGAAAGTAGTGGAAACAAAACTATAATCGGTGTCAGAGTCAAATAAGGTAGTGGCAAAATGATTGTTCAAAGTAAACGTACCCGTCACAATGTTCGGATCCTGGCGAGCTTCCTCTGCTCCCAACATGAATGCCCTACCCCTAGCCTGGTTCCCTTGGTTTCCACGACCCTGACCCCCGTTATTAGCAGCAACTTGATTTGGATGATTTTCTACCGGTCCTTGTGCCCTATTCCACCCAGGACAAGCTGACCAGACATGGTTGGTACTACCACACTCATAACATGCCCTAATAGATGGGTTTCTAGCATTGATAGGATTCATATTTCTTGGCACACCTCTATAATCCCTTGCCAAATGATCCGGGCGGTTACAGTTGAAGCATATGCAACAAGGCCCTCTAGGTGCATGGTAGGTGCGACACGGCCCTTCGGGTGCATGGTAGGAGTTGCAGGTGGTACACTTGGGCCAAGTACCCGTATTCTCTCTTCCCAGTCCTAGTCCTCTTATTATCATCCCTACCATTCTTATCCTTGCTAGGTTCCCCCACATTTCCTCTTTTCTCAACCTTCTTAATTGATCCATTTCTCACAGCCTCATCGGTCAGTGCACCAGAAATCTGCACAACCTTTTGTATAGTCTTTGGCTCCGTTGCTGCCACCATCCCACGGATTTGTAGAGCAAGGCCATACACATACCTCTTAATCATCCTACTCTCTGGAGTTACTAAATGTGGAACTAACCTAGCCAACTCATGAAACCTATCAGTATACGCAGCATGGCCAGCCCCGACCATGGCGTGATTCCACAACTCAGATTCTAACTTTTGTATCTCATGACTAGGACAAAACTCTTGTATCATCATAAACTTAAAGTCATTCCATGACATACTAATAGCAACTTCTCGGCTTAGTGTGCGGACCTGAGAGTTCCACCACATTAAAGCCTTACCCACAAATGAACCAGCAGTGTATTTTACTTTTTGGTTAACACTACAACCACTCATATCTTGCACATTCTTCATCTTCTCGATCCATCGAGTAAGAACTACAACACCTCCTTTACCATCATATTCCTTAGGGTTACAAGCTAAGAATTCCTTATATGAACAACCTACCCGGTTGCCATTCACTAACACATTCCCAACATTCTCCTGAATGTTCTTATTAATCTCATTACCATTCTGATTTCCAACATTTCTTTGGTTACTAACCTGAGCCAACATGGCGAGTAAGAGGTTCTGCAATTGTTGGGCAATGATCGTTGAGAATTCGGGTGCTCCCCCATTGGCTCCCTCTACATTACCATTGACTCCCTCTACACCCCCATTAGCTCCCATACCTTGGTCATTTCCTTGACCATTTAAATCATCAACACGCTCATCATTACCTTCCCTAGGTCTTTTACCCCTTTCACCTCTACTAACCCGTACACCCGTTCCCCCTCCTAGTGATTTGGCAGCAGGCCGGTCAGCACTTCGGGTCCTCATCCTTGGCGGCATTATCTATACGAGGGAGAACATGGGCAACGTTAGGCAGACAGGAAGACTTGTATATATGTAGAATATCTTACTATATATATACAGATATACACATAACACCACCCTACGGTGTCAACATCGATTTGTGTGAACACCATTATTAAGTATGAGTGAGTTGTGATACACTTATAACTACGTTGGCCACCGTACTTATATTCGCATCCGTTCTCAGTCATATTCAATATTGAGCTTACATATTTCAATGACTGACATAACTAAAGCACCAAACTGTGATCACACAAAAGCACACAAAAGCGGAACACCGCGCACATAGATCCTATACGCAACTAAACGACGAATCTTAGGTTATAGTCTAGGCCAATCCACCTAGTTCTCTATAACATTGGCTCTGATACCAATCCGTCATACCCCGACAAGGCGGAAACTCGGGGATGCAACATAATGATCAATCATAACACAAGGTACAAAATAGAGAAAACTACATTGCATAAACTCTAAGTGCTATGAATACCATCAACCTCGAACAACTAGAGTGATGTCCCAAATCGCAACTAAAATCCACAATCTCTTACAATTATTTAATTGCCCATACAGGGGACCAAAATCCAAACTTAATCCAAAACATCCAAAGACTAAAATCAAAACAGCAAGCAAGCAAGGCTTCACACGAAATTTCACTCGAGATACTTCTAAGTCTGCTATCACAATCACCAAACTATTCTTCTTTCACTTTACCTGAAAATGATACTCAAAAACGTCAACAATAATGTTGGTGAGCTCGTAGGTTTGACCTTAAACACAAAAGTTGTGCTAATATTTCAACAGTGGACAATAGGGCTATATGACAGTGAATATATGCAAACAATTCAAGACATAGCATCCTGTGCTATTCAATCACCATATGTCACTTACACACCTAAAGGGCCTATCAGCTGGAGCACTAATATTAAGGCAAGACCTTACACAAACTTGGGTATGCGTAGCCATCCGCTCTAATAATCACACAAATACTGGGTAGGCGTACCCATCCGATCTAATAATCTCACAAAACTAGGTAGGCATACCCATTCGATCAAATAATCATGCATAATATTCACATAATAGCCATAAGCACATATCTTGTCCCAAAAACAAAACTACATTTCTTACAGTTCAATTCAAAATATTTCAAAACACATTTGAGTATCATTTTCCCCCAACGGAAAAATAGTTAAAGTGGGGCTACGAGAACTCACCTTAAGCAAGTCTTTAGCAACCAAATCTCAATCACACAAGCAAATGCAACGACGCCCGCACATGACCAAGTCCAGTTAATGTCCCAATTTAATCATGCAATTCCAAAACAATCTTCACGTTTAATGCATAGAGTTTAGACGTGTTGTACAATTTCCCAAAACAATTTATAGTGGTGTGATGGTTGACGACATATTTCCACAATCATATCAATCTCATTCCTTGATGATCCATACTTATACTATTTAGAGAAAATAGATAAGTAATATAAATAAATATTTATAATTAATAATTATAAATATATCTCGCCAAGTCCATTCGGTAACCTTAGTCACTTCAAAATAATCATAATACGGTTGAAAATGAAACGTTTACTCATAATAAACACATTAGAGAAGTTTTGAGAAAAAATATATTTTTCGTCTTTTAGTGAATTTATTAAATAAATAAAATAATTAGATAATATTTTATTATTTAAAAATCAAAAATCATGTTTTAGGAAAATTTCTAAGTATAAACTTTTTACAAAATTTCGACATAACATGTACGCTTATACAACATTTCCCAAGGTTTCAAACCTTATTTTCAACACTTTTCATAAATTTGACATTTTTTGACAAAATTCCAAAATCTCAATCTTTAACGTTTACTAAAACGTTTTCCCTAAAATATCGTTCAATATCACTTCGTAAATATATTTTCACTTTCAAAAGTCCGACAAAACTCTCAAAATATCGCTTATTGGGCTTTAAGGCCCAACAAGGGTCTATTAAGACATTTATAAGTCCAATATGCAATCCAAGTCCAAAACTAATGTCCATTTACATATATAATCATATACTTATTAGTAGAAAATAATCCGAACCACAATAAGCCCTCCCATTAAGCTACGACTTAAATATACTTATTGTGCCGTGAGTCCAATAGCTCAAAAATACGTATATTAAGCTTGAAAATAAGCTAATAAGCTACGTATCGCATTTGGTTACTACCATAAGCCTCAAAAATAGTCCGGAAACATACACCATAACACAAAATAGTCAAAATCACTTTCCTAGTGATTTTGAGGAATTTTCGTGGCTTATAAGCCTAAAATAAGCCAAGAAATGGCTTAAAAATAAGCCCGAATAAGTTATACAAGCTACTACCAAAAATAAGTTATCTAGCAATATATATTATTCAACCATCACGACCACAACATCAAAACTACAAAAACTCTCTTTTTCATTTTTACCATACACGAACCAAACACCACCCTTTATATTCATTTCGCTTCCAAAAATCGATTTTCACAACGATCAACTTGTACAACTAACATCTATGCATCAAAATAAACCCAAAAGGACAACCAAAATTTAAATTTGAAAACTTATAAGAAATTCTTTAAATTTGTAGATTTTGACTCGAACCGGACAACCCAAACGTTGTTTAAATGAATACCCAAATACTAGAATCAACCCCAAATATTTATGTCTTCATGTTTTCTTGATCAAAATTCAAAAATTATAAGAGTGTGTGTGTGTGTTGTTGTTCGGACGAACCAACAAAGAGGGAAAGAGAGTAGATTTTTTTTTGAAAATGAACTATGTGTTAAAAATGAGGATAATGATATTTTTAAAGTGTACCAACCATGGACACTATAGCTAAAATCATGCCTTGATGTCCCCTATGGGACTAGAACCAAAATTGGTATCCAAGGAGGCATCGAGCCTTTCTTTTCGTGTCGAAACATACCTTTTCTTTTTCCATATCCCCACGAACCAAATACCAACATGTTATTCATTTTCACTTCAAAAATCAATTCTTCACGACGAACTAATTGTATAACTAAAATTCTATGCATGCAAAATACACCCAAAAGGGACAAAACGAAATTTTAAATTTGAAAACTCTACAAGAAAAATCTGCATCATTGTATATTTCGTACACGACGGACACCCAAACGTTTATGATTAAATGAATACCCAAACACTCAGTATCATACAGGATTATCACGTTTAGCGATCAAAGTTGGAAATTTATGTAGGTTTGGGGTGGGGTGGTAGGTGGCGGACGTAGCAAGCACACACACACACACACTTTATGTGTGTTTTTTTTTGAAAATAGATAATGAATGAAAAAGGTTTCTAGTGGAAGAATATAATTGTACACCTTTGAGACACATTAGCTAAAATTAAGTCACCTTGTCCCCTTAATCACCCATGACCGGTCTATTATCTTTTTTTAGTTATGGCATCAAGGAGCGCATCGGAGGGTCTTTTCTTTTTCGTGTTGGGATCACTTAAATACTCGTAAAACTCAACTGTAAAATTTTTCCCAAAGTTAATTAGCATTTTTATTCACCTTAAAAACACTTTTCTATTAACCTAGAGTATTCACTCTTTCATAGTCAAATTGCCTTAGATTCGATTTAAACATTAATGGACATGCCGGGACTCGTTATAAGATATCTAAGCTATACACAGGGCAACCTCCCGGAACATGATCACATAGATAAAATCCCCTAAAAAGGATTAAATTAAGCATAGTAAAGATAAGATAAACAAGATAACCATTAATCAAACACTGTCAACACGATAACTTGTTAAAATCTAAATAAACTGACAAAAGTCAAATAGTCAAAGGACTATAAATGAAATATTCAGAACACAAAAGGGCAAAGGTTACAAGGGTTATGTTGACGCATTTATATAACTTTAACACAGTGTATCTATTAATCGCGTCAATACTTGAAAATACATCAAAACATGTAACAAGCTAGCGAGACGTGTAACCTATTTAAGAAAATGGGTCAAACAAATAAGGGATAAATGAATTAACCCGTTTAAATTCTAAAATGATGAAACGATTTTAAGCTATGACAAAATAACCAATTTAGATTCTAAAACGAGTTGGCCAAGTTATAATCCTCATTCAAATTTTGAGGTGCAATTTGATAGCGATTTTAGGGGTTATTTACCCTCATAGTTTCGTGCATTCTATGTCATTATGTCTCTATTATAACTTAAAATCCTTCAAAATTTTGGTTTTAAGCAGTGGACCATGCATTTGCTTGAAACGTACGTGTTTTGCGCTCATTTTGACGAAGTTAGGAAGAAAAATACAAATGTTTCAAGTCGTAACCGGCATCAGCGACACCGTCATCAAAAGTGCCTAGAGAGTGGATTTTTGATATTATTCGTGACCGACCAGTGTGTGGAGATGGGGGGTCGTGACGTCGTCACAAGCCCAAGATGACCCCGTCAACCCCCGTAAAGAGTGGCGTCGTCGGCACGTAAAGAGTGACGCCGTCAGAGCAAATCAGTTTGGAAAAAAAACCTAAATCGATGACGGTGAGGTGACGTCGTCACAACCAAAGAGTGATGCCATCACATTCTGTTTACTATATATACTCATGGTATATTTTTAAAATTCGTATGAAACTTTTGGGAGACAAACCCTAACTGATTTTCAAAAGGTTTTGTGTGCTTTTATTCATAATAACTCAAGTGTATCATTAAGATAATTAAGATAAGTTATTACATTAATCATTCAATTATGTTTATCATTATTTGCTTGATTATATTCAATTATTGTTCTTTGTATGTTATGATAGGCTAAATCTCTTTGAGAACGATATCGGCAATTCGCCCAAACTTTGGGGACAAACGTTGTAATTTACCCATTACATAATCACAAAAGATTTATCAGTTACGTAGTATAAACTAAAGAGTTAACTATATAAACGGTCCATGTGGTTTGCTGGTATTATGGACTCAGTCCATTTTTCTTTTTTATCTCGGATCCAGCCACTGTGGTTTTGACATGTTACGAATCCAATTCATTTTGACATGAAATGACCAAAACGCCCCACCAGGAAAAATAGAAGGATGAAGGTAGGGGTTTATTGGTCATTTCACTTTTCCTTAACGGAGAAATTTAACAAAATTGGGCAAATTTGATTGAATATGAGACATGCTAAAATCAAAGTGATCGAATCTGATAAAAAATGAAAAATGGATTGAATCCGTAATATAAGGACTAGTTAACTCTAAACTAAAATGACCGGTTTTGGACAAATTTAAAACGTGCGGGCCTCAAAACTCAAAACCAAACCCAGCGTCATATTGCCGCCACAGTAACCACGATCATCCTCCGCAATTAACCGGTCAACAAATGGAGACGACAAAAACAACACCGTCTTCATCAAACTCACGTACATCACCTTTTCGTTACTTTTATTGTAGCTGCTTCAAACGTTGTTGTCGCTGTTTCTGCTGCTGCTACTCTTATCCTTAAGGTTAAAACTTAAAACCCTAACTTCCTTTTATCTTATGCTGATATTAATCCGACACTAAGTTTGATAACCGGACTTATTTTTATGTAGATTTTTTGATTCATTTTGAAATCTTATACCAACATGTTTTTTAATATTTTACGAGGATGTTTGTTTTAACTTTTTTTCCAGAGGGGCACAAATTTAGCTCACAAGCTTGAAAATAAGCTGAAATTAGGTGTTTGGATGAGCTTATTTAGCCGACTTACATGCTGATTTGACTGTAAAAAAGCTCATATAGCTCACTTTTGTAGGCTTATGAGGTTATCAACTTGAGCTTAAAGGGGTGTTTGTTTCGGCTTATATGTGGGCTTATGAGCTTATTTGATTTCGGCTTATATAACATAAGCCATAATTTTCTGGCTTATATTGAGACTTATGGGCTTAAAGTTTATCATATGGTAATAAACTTATATAAGCTCACAAGTGTCAAAATAAGCTGGAAAATTGGGGCTTATGTATTAGCCGAAATCAAATAAGCTCATAAGCCCACACATAAGCCGAGACAAACACCCCCTAAGATTTTAAATAAGCTCATATATATGCTTTTCAAATTCATATAAGCCCTTAAGACGGCCGAATAAGCTAATCCAAACAGAATTGTTAGCAAGAGCAAAGATTTCTAAAAGGAGCAAATTGCAAACAAAAAAAAATTAATGGATTTTGATGCTTTTATCGGAAATCCCTTATTATTGCAAAGTTTGTTGTTATGTGCCTTGTCACAAACGCGATTTACGAAATGTGATGGTTAGAAAGATTAGTAGCAAGTATATTACCCAACGCTATGTCGATATGACATTCACCAATTCATTATTAGTCGAACTTCTAAATAATCCCTCAAAGGAATCTTGATACATTAATTACCATTTAGCAACACGTCGTGTTCTGAGTTTCACATATTTCGTTTTGTATTATATCTGACACCAGTTAATGTCCTTGTTTCCAGATTAGAACCACCCTTGGCTTCTCAAATATGTTCTAGTACAACTCATTCTGCAAGCAGATCCATGGTTAGATTTGAAGATGGTACAACCTTTCTCTATTACACTTCATTATGTAAATAAGTAAACGATAAAAAGTAGTAGTTGTTTGGTGTAAAGTAGGTGTGTATGACTTTTTATGTTACATACAAACACGTCAATATTCAATTTACTTGTTTGTAATATACGTTTCTTAACAAGAATTACTTGCAGCCGAGTAGTCAACTTATAAGTTATGCCTCTGTAATGATACAAATTATGACTTTATGAGTGATAAAAGAACAGTGAAATTAGAATACTCAAATAGAACACGACTATTACAATAGTGGCTCTAAATATGATATACTTGTTCGGGCGGATTTCCTTGTAACGATAAAACATTGAGAATAATTTACAACTGAGATTGCAAGTACTGCAACTGCAACTGCAGAAATTGTGTCGTGGAGTTGCTTGATGGTGCGCATCCACAATGTTTTTTTGGTTAATATGGTTTCTGACTTTTTGACAGACTAAGTGGTGTCAACCACCCTTAAAAAGATACTTTGCGATGACATGATGAAGAAAGTTTATTTTTGTCCCTTTCAAAGTTGGCAATCAAGGTTTGAAATCTGTACAAAGTAGTTGATTCCAAAGAAAAAAACCAACAAGAAACAAAGCATTTCAACATTTAAGTCAAGCAAAGCTGTAAACAGTTTCCTATTAGTCTATTTTTAATCAATTATATCATTTTCACGTTATTATCATGAACATGCTATTTCTGTATCTAGCCCCTATACTAATATTTTTCGTTTATAGTCATTAATGTTCTTCAACAAATACTTTAGATTATTGGTAAAACAAAGACTTTATTATATGAAATCAAAGACTTCTAAATGTTTTTTGTTTTAAAAATAACAATGTTTACCAATCATCGAACAAGAACCAGCCAAGCAAACAAATGAACCATAATACCGTATAAAAAGACAAAAACTTTCATCCATCTTTTGCCTTGTAGCCTACGTTGTTTAATAAGTCATATCAAGTTGTAACTATATTGTTTCTTGATAATATTAAAGATTGGTTTATTGATTGATACGTTAGAATAAGGTATCACTTTCCTTTGATGTCTTTCACATTCCATTCTCTAACACACTACTCTTTCTCCTAAACAACCACCATTAACAATCCTAGAACCTCCATGCGTCGCGTAACTAAAGTTTATCATGTTCTCGTCGTGCTTACTATGTTCGTGTTTGTTAAATCGGATGTTCTAACTAGAGAATTCTATGAGGATGAAAGGGATGCATTGATCCCATTTCGCGACTCTATGAAGTCCGGTTTAAATTTACATGGGAACTGGACGGGCCCGCCTTGTCGTAATAATCTGAGCAGGTGGGTTGGAATTGCTTGTACCAATTCCCATATAACCCGCCTGACTCTAGAATCTATAAACTTAACGGGAACACTTCCCGCTGGATTTCTACAAAATGTTACATTTTTATCAAAACTCAGCTTTCAGAACAATTTGCTTACGGGAAATCTTCCGAGCCTCACAAATCTCATGTACTTGGAGTCAGTATTCCTTTCCGGTAATGGGTTCTCAGGTCCAATACCATTGGATTACATCAACTTACCAAAGCTGACTGCACTCGAGCTTCAAGATAATGAGATAACAGGGACAATCCCATCTTTTGATCAAAATTCATTGACTACTTTCAATGTGTCATACAATCAACTCTCAGGACCAATCCCTGATACGAAAGTCTTGGAAAGATTTAGTGTTGGTTCATATGATCATAATTCCGGGTTATGTGGAAGGCCTTTAGACATCCAATGTCCCGTTTCTCCTCCTCCGGATCCTTCAAAACACAAGAAAAAAGCTCTCAAAGTAGGAATCGTTGTGCTGATTGCTGTCGCAACCGCGATTATACCATTTTCCGTGATCTTGCTTTTGTTTTGTTGTCACAAAAAAAATCAAGTAAAAGAAGCCAAAAAAGAGGAGCATTCTAACGAAGGTATAGAAAAGAAAGCAGGATGGTCTACAGAAGATCCCGGAAGGACGGTGGATCTGGAATTTTTTGACAAACAAAAGCCCGTTTTTGACTTAGATGAGTTGTTGAGGGCGTCGGCTGAAGTGCTTGGGAAGGGAAGCCTAGGGACTACTTACAAGGCGACAATGGAATCTGGTGCGATTGTTGCTGTGAAGAGATTCAAAGAGATGAATTCTTTGAGTAAGAAGGAATTTGTGCAACAAATGCAGTTGATTGGGAATCTAAAGCATCCAAACATTGTAGAAATGACTTCGTTTTACTACTCGAAAGATGAGAAGTTGGTCATTCATGAGTTCATCCAAGATGGAAGCTTATTCGAGCTATTACATGGTTCGTGTTTAATATTCTGTACTCTAATCAATATCGTGTTGCTTGGGATTTCC
Source organism: Tanacetum coccineum (assembly GCA_026074375.1). NCBI lineage: Eukaryota > Viridiplantae > Streptophyta > Magnoliopsida > Asterales > Asteraceae > Tanacetum > Tanacetum coccineum. Next base: position 16,665 of record BQNB010010407.1, on the reverse strand, counting down.
TATTTCTGGTTTGTATGCATATAATTAACGAATCAAACTGCTTGTTTTTGGTGTTGAATCATTACTTGCATTGTTCACAAGTTAGGCTATGGTTCTTGCTTACTGCCATATCTTAATCCCAATGTTTTTGCAATGTGTAGAAAGTAGAGGAATAGGGAGAATACCGCTCAACTGGACAACACGGGTAGAAATGATGAAAGATGTAGCAAAGGGTCTGATCTTCTTGCACGAGTCTCTATCGTCTCAAAAAGTGCCTCACGGAAACCTCAAGTCAACAAACATACTTATCAACTTCAGCGGTGAAACCGCACATGCCAAACTAACAGATTTCGGCTACTTCCCTCTCTTAGCATCACAAAAGTCAAAACTAGCTATCGGAAAATGCCCCGAGATAATGGATGGGAAGAAACCAACACACAAATCAGATGTTTACTGTTTCGGTGTTTTGCTATTGGAGGTGATTACACGAAAAGTACCGGGAGATAACCATGAGGATCTTTCGGATTGGGTTAGAGGTGTCGTGAATACCGATTGGTCAATGGATATATTTGACTTGGAAATATTAGCTGAAAAAGAAGGGCATGAAGAGATGTTGAAGATGGCTAAATTAGCCCTCGAATGTACTGATATAGTCCCTGAACGAAGACCAAAAATGACTCAAATTTTGATCAGATTAGAAGAAATTTATGATCCTAAAATTAGCATTGAGGTCGGCTAATTATACTACGTATGTTTGTCATTTCATTCATATGATCAATTGAAAATATGTGGAAACTCTTCGCTATCTATAAAAGGAAATCTGAAAAGAAAGAGTATACAAAAGATACGTTTCTCGGGTTTCATAACTAGTTAACTTGCAAAAAAAAAGGCTAAATAATCTTCTATCTGTGCCTAGTGAGCAAACAAACGAAAGCTATAATCCGGGTACCTAATCCTGTGGCTACAAGTAAACAAAGACATTTGTTCGAGTTATGAATATCGTAATCATAATGCTTCAATGCAGCACATCGAGTCATCAACCAAACACCGTTGTACCTGAAAAGTAGACAGGTGATCAGTTTTAAAGAATCCTGCATATTTTTACATGTCCGCATGACCGCATACTTATGTAACGTGTAACATGCTTTTCGGGTGTGTGCTTTGAAAGTGATTATGTGACGTTGAAGTGAAGGTATGAAACTGATTATGTGATTATAATTAGATAATGTGAAGCAAAATCTGTTTATACGAACATAAAAAAAGTGATTATTGCAACTCAAAGCCATAATAATTTGTTACTATAAGCAAATCCAAACACACCCTAAGTAGAATACTAATCCAGACAATGCAACATGTCTCTGTCTAAAGTAGAATTTTATTGTAAATGATAAAGGCTAGAGAATGTACTCTTTTGCGTTCGCAATTATGAAAGCTTCCAAAGCCCACTTAGGGAAGACAAACGGCGTTATCACTGAAGCAGCCGCATCTTTGCTCTGATTTGCAATGAGAGTCAGAACAACAGGAAGAAGCACTGACCACTGCAGATAGACGACATTATAGTACTAGGGTCAAGTAAATACTTTTTTTTTCCAATATAATGGTGTGTAGTCAAGGTTGCATACCAGTTGAGCTTGACTGAACTCAAGAGAAATGGCGAGTGTGTAAGCTATGCCGGTCACACAATAAACGAGGCAGACTAAAACTAAGTAATTGGATCCGAAGGTCGATCTTGGATAGTTGAAAAAATAGAACAAGCAAAGATAAACTAGAGGCTTCAGAATTGTATTTATATGGTCCATTGTATCTTTGGATAGAAAATAAGATAGACTGTTCATGCCACTTGAGCTCTCCCTTTTGTACTGTAACTTATCGAGTGAAAATGTTCTTAAAGCTCCAATCATGCACAAGAGAGCTACAATCAAAGATTGATACGAATAAATTTAGGTATAACTGAAATTTCAAAAAAACCATTTCCTAAAAAGTTTATTAAATTTAAATATAATTCAATAAGTTCTGTATCCAAATGGGTTATTTGCATAAGATAACCAAATTTGGTCCGATTACTATATCAGCCAACACTTTTTGCTTCGTTAAAAACCTTCAAACTTCTGAATTGTTTTTTGATTTTAAGGTAATTTCCGCACCAAATTAATGTCATGTCATTAACATGATCATAATGCGGCATCTGCCCCTGCCATCATTTTGACATGGTAAGTGGTAACAATGTCTCAAAATAAAATTTTGTAGGTATGAGGAATGTTACCAAATTTTTTAATAGTTTAAGGGTTCTTTGTATAGGGAAAAGAGATGGTCACTTGAAATAGAAACTGGACCAAAGTTGGTTACTCTTTTGCGCATTTTCTGTGAGCTTGGTCTTGTACTCTTGAAATGCAAATGGAATGGAAAAAATAATTGGAAATTGAAGTCTACGTTTCCTTACTTACATACAGCAATGACGGTGTACTGATAACCGGTAGCTCCAAAGGTGTCATCGGTCACTTTAGCCATAGTTCCTATGCACGTTCCAGCTAGCAAAAGAATCACATAGTCTGCAGCTTGTACTCTACCATCCCGTGTTCGTTGCCTCAATACCCTATAAGACACAAGTCACATTTCATATGCAAAACTACAAATTATAAATACAACTAAATTCATAGAAATCAAGAAGATTGATATGTGTGCTAGAAATGATACCGTAGAGGTGGGAAAATGTTCATGAACTGGTTGGTACCTCATCAACCGATAATGGGTCAGAATGGGTGAAAACATACTTTATCCATTTTTTCTTGAGTTTATAAACAATCAATGTGTTAAATACTTGAATGTAATTAGACTATTGTAAAAATATAGTTTAATCATATTATAGACATTGATTATTTGTAAAATTCCAAAAGCTCTTCGACACTTAATTCTTGTAGATTAACGTGTTTGACCCGTTCGAGATGAAACTAATCCAAAAATGCGTTTATAGGCAACGGTCGAAATTTGTATTGCGGAAATGAAGATTTAGATGAATTACCTTTCAAGGTAATATTTATACTGCCGAAAAACTCCAGGAGTTACGCGACCCGATAAGTCTGGAGTCGTGAAGAAACTATACTTTGGGAAATCCCGCTGAATTTCATCATTATATGATCTATTTTTGTCTTCACCAGCATCTGAAGGTGAAGTTCCGGTTTGATCACATAAGTGCAACATATCAGGGGGTACTCTATACCCGTTGTGAAGCATCCATCTTACGGGAAGCTGCTGAGCTGTCACATCTCCACCTGGCTTAATTATACCCTCAAGAATATCAATTAAGTAGTCTGGCGTGTTTATATGATCTGGTATATTAATTCCTATGCCTGCAAAGTATTCTTCAACCTTCTTTACGGGTCCATGGTATACTGTAATTCCACCTTTTGCTAGAAGTATCAAGTCATCAAACATCTTGTATAGCGTGTAGCTGAAGAAGAAAAGTTACGTCAGAAGTTCAAACAAGTAATCAAAACTTATTTAGCAGATGTAATAATAACAGGCTGCATGAGACAATTTTTGGATGTGCTTATGCCGTTTAAAGCTGTAATAATTAAACTATGAATTATTTGATAGCAAATAATCAGATAGTCAATTTCATATCACGCGTCCAAACACCTCCTAAAAACAAGAATTTCGGGTTATCACCAATAAGTCCTTTACCTTGGTTGGTGAACAACCATGCTAATGTTAACTCCTTCAAGAGCTTCACGTCGAAGAGCTCTAAGAAGCAAATTTGAAGATGCACTATCAAGACCTGATGTGGGCTCATCCAAGATCAAAAGTGAAGGTTCCATCACCATCTCTAGCCCAACATTTACTCTTTTTTTCTGGCCTCCAGAAATTCCTCGTTTCTCAACTGTTCCAACTTTGGAATCCCGTATGCCCTGAAGTCCCAACGACTCAATCACTCTTTCGATTATAAGAACTTTATCTTGTTTCGGTAAATCAGCAGATAGTCTCCAGATTGTATGATTATGAAAGATAACAAATCAGTACATAACTATATAAAGATGTAAGTAGGAGGGTGTTTAAATGTGCGTTTTGAAAGTGTTTATCCGAGTTTTAATTCGAGATCATATGTAATAACACTAACTGTATAAGATAGTGTTGAACTGTCCTTATGTTGTTTGAAGTTCTAGCAATCAAATAATCCATTTTAAAACGCAAATCCAAATGCTTCAAATAACAGAAATGTTGAGTATAACATGTAAGAGCATATACCTACAACGTGCACTAAACCGAAGATTCTCTTCAACAGTCAAATCCCCATGAACTATGTCATCTTGAGGTACAAAGCCAACAATTTTCTTATAAGAATGAATAGACTCATTCTTTCCATTAACCAAAATCATACCCGACATAGTACATCCGGTTATCTTACCAGTCAAAGCCGAAAGAAAAGTAGTTTTTCCTGCTCCAGAGGGACCCATAACCGCAGATATCCTACCGGGCATTATTTTCCCACTAACCGATCTCATTATACATTTTTGTTTCCCTTTAAGAGTCAAAGTCAACTCCTTGAATGCAATCTCAATTTTAGGCCTTTTTCTTATATCTTCACCACTGCGATTTGCCATTGATAATAACCCAGAAAATGTCATGTTTTGATTCTGATCCTTCATTGCTTTCTCTTTTTCAATCTGACCATATGCATACTTATATATTTTACTTTTAGTATTAAGATCTTTTTTATTTTTATATTTCTTTTTTTTGAAATTTTTATCTCCAATATCCAAATTGAACCCTTCTTGGTTTCCCGAGCTCTCATCATCCATCGACTCCAACATTTCGTTGAGTTTATTCGTCTCCTTTTTACTTCCTGGGGAAAATGGATTTGGATTTTTTGATTTCAAATCATGTCTCGCACTACTTTTTCTTGAAAATGTTTGTGACAAATTTTTTTGCAACCCTTGAAAACCGGGTGGGTTTTTCGCCATATCTTTTGCAGCTTGCCATCGTTCACGTGCTTGTACGGTTTCACGTACATGTTTTGCTGCTGCTTCACGGGACTTTGCGTGTTTTTTGTAACGAGTTGACATAACTTGGTCCGAGCAATTATACACCAGAACTAGTATACATGTCAACACTCCCTGCAAAAAAGGAAACAAAAAGTGAGTTCAGTTCTTGTCAACTTTTGACAAATTAATGTGAAAATTTCATAAATTATTAAGTACTTACAATGAGCATGATTCCGAAAACCTTCATGCTTGGAATATTTGTTTTCTTCTCACATTTTGATCCAGCAAAGCAAACTGCAGATATATATAAGATGTTATGCTGCATTCTATTCAAAAACCAAAAACCATATTGTTTTGAAGAAAAAAGAGTTGGGAAAATAACAGTGTACTTTTTTACAAACAAGATTAAAAGGACTCACGCTTGCTCTTCACAGAGCCCATCCTACAATAGCGTCTGCAACCAAACCAAATCTAACAGGTTATAAGAGTTTATCAGACGTAGATGTTGCAAGATGGGTAGGTTGGATCACAGGTCAAAATGAATCATTTTTTAAGCAGGTGGAACCGGGTCAGGTTAAGTTGACCCATTAAAACTTCCATGTCGTTAAATAAAATTATAGTTTAACGATTAATGTGTTAATCATGATCAGAAATAAGTATATGTCCCTTTGACATGTTGACCCATTTGACTTATCCCCTGTTAGCTCACTCTTGTTTTTTTATGTTTGACCCGTTTGAGATAAAACACTATCCAAATCGACCCATACATAAAACTTAGTAAGTTTGATATGATACCCTTTGGGACATTCAATTTGCTCAACTGTTGTTGGACAATAATATCCTGGTGCACAGAATATATCGCTACCCATCTGTACAGGACCCCACATATCAGCTGACCCGCATGTATAATTTGGCTTGCCTGCAGGTTGTTGATAGTGGTATCTGAAAATTTTCTCTACCGAATTATGTCTTAGTAATCTATATAACTAGAATCTAAAGATATATAAACTTAGGACCAAAATAGCATAATAACTTACGGTTCACATGTTCCAGAATTTTTATTGAGCTTTGCAACCGGGCAGTATGCACCCAACGGGCATGCTTCAGTTAGAAGTTGACAGAAGAAAAAAGAAGTAAGCAACACGAAATTTGTAAGCAGTAGATATTTGCAATTACTTTAGAATCTTAGATACCCATCGAACGAGGTGTCAAAATGGGAGGACCAGTAATGGGTCAAAAAGGGTTCTAGGGCTAAAAGATTGTTTCATGCGTGGGTCAATATGACTCGGGTTGGTCCCACATATTTTTGTCCATCTTTTTTATTCGTAACAGCTTAGTGTATTATATAAGATTAAAAAGGTATGTTATTAAAGTAACAATTAGAACAACGACGTTGTATGCATTTGAGTACACATTAGATGACTTTTGACCAGTTTAGCTCATGTGACTCGTTTCATCTTTAGCTACTATATGTATTACGCGTTTAACCGGTTACCAAAAAAATTGACCCGTTTTCACATAAATTGGTAGTTTTGACTTACGTATCATGCAAGTGAGACCTTGAGGACAGAAAAACCCCTCACAACACGGTTGACTATTAGATGTCCGGAAAGGCATTTTTCGTGGATTTGTTTCATTGAACTCGTATTTCTCGCCCGGATTGACAGCACTGGCCCATCCAGGCTCACATCCTTCAGCCCATGAGGTCAGGTTACAGTTTCTGTTTGGGTCTAAGAAATGAGCTTGCGAAATGCTTGTGGTTGCCTCGCCAACATTCTTTATAAAACTTGTGAAGTATACTCTAAGTTCCGCAGCAGTGCATAACCGCTTTGCCAGATCTATGAATCAAAATAGTATTGTGACTAATCAGAACCAGATAAAATAAATCTTAAGTGTTTACCCAAACAACCAAAACTGATCGAGTGTTTCAAGCTGTAACAATCAGTTTGAAGAAACATCCAAAAACATGGTGTCTGAATGCGTGTAATAAAAGTGATTATGTAATACTGAATGACTCAAGTATAACAAATGGAGATATAAAAAGTAGTTTATATGTGGTTTTGCTGCTTAAATTTCATTATAATTTTGAATGTTTGGCAAATTCTGATTGTTATATGAAAATCAGTTATCTAACAATACTTGTATTATTAGTTCCAAATCCCATATCCAAAAACCCCTAAGTCTTCAGTTGATACCTAATGATCCCCCATTGAAAGCCCGTGGCTAAACGAAAATGGACTTCACAATGGTCGAAGCCTTACGAAACAATCTCTACGAGCATAGGCTAAACTTATAGACCATGAAAACTTGGTTATCACCACCAACTACAGTCACTCCTTACAGACTAAGAATTGTTTGGCATTGCGTTTTAAAATGATTATCCAATTTTTTGCATTTTTCAAGTCTCCTATGATCACTCCTAATGTTTGGATATATTGACACTGATGTTGATTATCCGACTACTTAAATAATCGGTTTTGGATAAGAAGAACAAAACTGTTATTCCATATCACATAATCACTTTCAAACTCAATGCCAGATGCATCCGGAAATTACTTCTTATAACTTCCTAAGGTTCTTTCACAGCTTGTTTCTTATGGCACTATACTTCAATCAAACTCGCATAGTAAATCTACTCAAGCAATATGTAAAAAGGGGATTAAATTTATACCTGTGAACTTCAGCTGACATTTTCTAAAAAATTCATCTTTTCCTTGAAAATTAAAAGCTCCGTCGATATCTTTTTCCCTAAAACATAACAAACATTAGCAACCTTACAAAAAAAAAACATATGTATAAAATATAAACAGATTGAAAGTGGTGCATATTACTCTATACTCACACGTCTTCAGTACAATAATGCAATGTCCTTTGAATCGCGCCCTTGTATTTACTTATCGACCTATTAAACCTTTGCGAAACAATATTCGAAAACAAGGGTGCGATCCTAAGCCTCTTGTTATCATTACTATCATCATAACCATCATCATCAGAATCATCTTGACACCAAACACACTGTGGTAAACAACCGACAATCACGATAACTATAATCAAACATCCGACCCAAGATTTAATCACCCTTTTCTCCCCATTCATTTTCTCGAACACAAAGCAACCAAATACATGTTTTCGCAACAAAAGATGATCACCTTTTTGTGTTTTTTAAAAGACAAGACTTTTTATAATGACCCTTTTCCTTACATTCGTTTTTTCGACCATAATGCAAACGACAACATGTTTTCGAGACCAAAAAAGGATGACCCTTCTATTGTTTGTTCAAAGTTCAAGATTTTTATGCTGACCCTTTCCTGCCCATTCAATTTTTCGAGCATAATGCAATCGAAAGCATGTTTTCGAGACCAAGAAATGATGACCCTTTCTTTGTTTTCTCAATATTACAATTAATTTTTTGAGCATATAGCAATCAAAAACATGGTTTCGAAGCAGAAAAATGAGGATCCTTTTTGTGTTTGTTTAAAAGACAAGATTTTTAAGATGACCCATATGAGATTAATGAATATGAGGATGAACCCATGAAGGATTTGAACAAAATTTGAATATTTTTTGAGTTGACAAAAGAGAGGGATGATGCTCAAGGGGATGTTTTTGGAGGGAATTATGGTTGGGAGAAGTTTTTGGCGGTAAGTTAGGGAATGGAGGTGGTTGATCATGGATACAAGTGTGTATATGTGTAATACACATCTTTGTACTTTTGTGATGAATCAATGTAATTTTAAGATCGTGCACAACAGGTGTGTTCAGTGCCGGTACTGAGGTTTTTGAACCCGGGGCAGCCGAAAAAAATATGCCCCATTGTGAACAAAAAACACATAAGCTCTACAGTTTTGGTATTATAATTAATTGATATTATCCCCATGATCTTTTGAATACAATTAACCTAATATATATACAAAACAGTTTTTGAGCAACAAGTTGGGCCAAAGACCTTAGAACATTCAATATGTAAAATACGTCTAATGGGCCAATGTTAATCCCCCCCGCAGTTGGAATGAGAGGTCCTCGAATGTTCAAGCTGGAGCGAAACTCAAGAAACAATACAGTAGGGAGTCCCTTAGTAAATATGTCAGCATACTAAAACCGAGATGGAACATGAAGAACACGAACTTGTCCCGAGGCAACAAAGTCACGAACAAAATGTATATCAATCTCAATGTGTTTAGTCCGCTGATGTTGAACCGAATTAGTAGAAAGATACACAACACTCACATTATTACAGTACAGTAAAAACAAGAGCGTGAAGCTCACATAATAGATTGCGCACCCACGCAATTTCAGCAACCACATTAGCAACACCCCGATATTCAGCCTCAACATTAGATCGTGATGACGTAGCCTGGCATTTAGCAGACAATGGAAAGCAAGTTATCCTCAAGAAAAACACAGTTTCCAGAAGTAGATCGACGAGTCACTGGGCAACCAGCCCAGTCAGCATTCGTATAAGCGGTAAGTTGAGCAGTAGTGGAAACATGTATCTATAATCCATGATCAATAGTACCACGAACATAGCGAAGAAATGAGACCCGCATGCATCATGCATATAAAGACACACATGTTGAACTGCATAGGAAAGATCAAGGCGTGTAAAAGTAAGATACTGAAGAGCGTCAGCCAGACTGCGGTACAAAGTCGGATCAGTGACAGGTGGTCCATCAGGACCATTATGGAAAACTAGAAGGGGGGGG
>BQNB010010406.1:0-84040 GCA_026074375.1 Tanacetum coccineum | reverse complement strand
CTTTGAAGATCAATCAACTTAGATAGACTAATAACGTATGAGACAAAGGCACCTATTATAACAACTAAGTTAAATGTAGTTAACCTTGGTTTTGTCAAGCTTTTAATGTCTATTTTAAACTAAGAGACTTGTTTAATTTAACCTTAGTTGGGAAAAATTTGATCTTAAGTGCGTTAAGTTGAAACTGGTTAAGTGTTGAACATCTTCACTCGTTCGGTCCATAAAGAATACACTTCGATCGGTCCATGATATTGTTTACTCGTTCTGTCCATGAGTTGGATTACTCGTTCGGTCCACAAACAAGCTTACTCGTTCGGTCCATTCAATGATTCACTCATTCGGTCTACCATATGATACATTTGTTCGATCCATACTGGATCCACTCGTTCGGTCCTCACTAGGATTCACTCGTTCGGTCCTCATAGACATTCATTCATTCGGTCCTCATAGTCATTTACTCGTTCGGTCCTCATAGTCATTCACTCGTTCGGTCCTCATAGTCATTCACTCGTTCGGTCCTCATAGTCATTCACGCGTTTGGTTCATACTACAAATTACTCGTTCGGTCCATATTACAAATCACTCGATCCGTTTACTCTACACTAACACTCGTTCGGTCCACACTTTATATCACTCGATCGGTTCACACTAAATTGGCACTCGTTCGGTCTACACTAAATTACTCGATCGGTTCACATTACAAATCACTCGATCGGTCCATACGTTTTCATGCTCGTGCGATTCACATAACACTTCTTTCGTTTGGTCCACACTTCTTTAATGCTCGTTCGATTCATACATATTTTGATCGTTCGGTTTCTTAAGGTTTTACTAGATCGATTCTAACAATTAACCATTTTATACCGACTTAAGTTTAGCTTATAGGATGATCAAAAATTACTTGTTGAGGCCAACTTATATTGTTTTGAGTATGATTGATGAGGATTTAGCATTTAACGAGCAACAATCAATAAAATCAAGAAATTTTAACGATCTAACAAGAATGATCTCAAGAAAACTTTAACACGACTCTAGCATATCCAAGAAGCCATGTTACAACAATCCCACACAAAACACATAACATTTATACATCATTTTGCATATTTCTAAATTTTCGAACACAAAGCAATCAAGAACATGTTCAAATCACAACGAATGATAAAACTTGATTAACATATACATATATTACACCTAACACTACAAAAGCCCTCAATCAATTTAAAGTTTTAACCACTTTTTGATTTTAAGAACCCTAATTTTAGAATTAGGGCAACTGCGATCAAGAGTGGTGAAAACGATCAATTCCTTTGGGTTTCGAGTTGATTAGTTGATGAAGATCAAGATTTAAGTTATACCTTAGAGATGAAAATGAGTGACTATGCTTGTTTGAGGTGATGCGATCGGGAGAGTGTGCGTGTGTGTGTTTGAGTGAGTTTGTGTGTGTGGGGAACAGTGAAACCAAACGGGGTAGGGGGTGGGATGTTATTTACCAACATTTTGACTTTACCACATTTGGCCCCTCTTGTTTAGATGACATATAAGTTTTGCATTTAAGTTTTATAAGGTGAAATCAAGTTAAACTATTAGCACTTTTGGTCCCTAAAGTTTTATACTCGCACACCTATAGACTTAAATTAGCAAACTACACCCTAAAGGCATAAACAAGTAGCACATAAGGCACACGCAAGCTAAAACAAGTTAACTTTTGCACAAGAGATAGACCGATATTGTTTAAAACCTTTTTCCTTTAACAGCTCATTTTATCATGACAAAGAAATTTGACATTCTCTCCCCCTCAAACAATGACCCGTTTTCTATTGAAAGAGCTGTAGTCGTTGTTTGAGAAGTCAAATGTTACATGAAAAATATTTTCAGATGATGGAATGATTTTATTTTTGAAAGACAACAAACACCATGGTAAATAAGATTTCTCTTATTTATACACATAGATGCACTGAAACGTACACTTATGGATAAGTAGGAAGCACGGGTTGTGATACAAAGTAATCACAAGCCTTTGCATGGTCATAAAGTAGACCATGCCCGAGAATAAATTCCCGTTGTTAGGAACAACTGTCTTTTTGACGACATGTTTTCCTTAGGGTGAAAAGCGGGTTACTATCTGAAATAATAGCAAGCCATTTGGCATGTTTTGAAAACATTTGAAACTTCTGCTCGAACTTCATTTACAGGCTCGTATCATTGTTGAATGACATTTCTAAGACCGTAAATGTTATCGATTTTCAGAAGACATGCCTTTTGAAAACTTCTTTTTGTATTTTTCTCATTTTTTAATTTTGTATTTTGTTTTTGAAAAATTTATATAAAAAGAAAATATTTTTGGTTTTTCTGAGTTATATTATATACATATGATACAAAGGATATTCGAATAGGTACCACCACTATTCGTCAACGTCATCTGCCAACTTTTTCAGAGTCTCCGGCGTAAAACTTCGCATACCCAGCTTGTTGATTAGAAACTCAATTCTTTCTCGGCCAAGCGCTTTAGTGAAGATGTCCGCCAATTGATACTCCGTATTGACAAAGTAAAGTTCGATCACACCATTTTCAACATGCTCTTTGATGAAGTGAAATCTGATGTCTATATGCTTGGATCTGGAATGTTGAACGTTGTTGCAGCATAAGGCAATAGCGCTTTTGTTATCACAGTACATTGGAATTTTATTGAATCCAAAGCCATAGTCGGTAAGTTGTGATCTCATCCAAAGGACTTGAGCACAAACAACAGAACAAAGCATTATATTCTGCTTCCGTACTGGATTTGCCAGCACTTTTATGCCTTTTAGACGACAGCTGAAAGTATATCAACCCAACCCAAAAGTTGTATACTGCCAGATGTGCTACGGCGTGTATCTTGACAACCAGCATGATCCGCATCTGCAAATGCTGTTAGTGCAAAGGAAGAATCCTTCGGATACCAAAGTCCCCGATGTACGGTTCCTTTTAGATACCGAAAGATCCTTTTTACCGCATTTAAGTGCTTTTTGGTAGGCCGAGCCTGATACCGGGCACACATGCATATAGCAAATTGTAGGTCAGGTCTACTGGCTGTAAGATAAAGGAGTGCCTAATCATTCCACGACAGTGTGACTGGATCTACGCTTTTCCCATTCTTTTATTCCTTATCCAGTTTGGACATTCTCCACATGAGAGTATCCCACTGGGTCACAAGATTCAAAAATCCATATTTCAGATTTGTGATTCAAGGGAGCATATTTAGATTGGTTTATGAAGATTCCGTGGGTTCTTTGGAATATCTGTAGTCCTAAGTAAATTGTGATTTTACCATCATCGGACAATTCTTGAATTTTGAAAACATTTTTTTAGTGCATAAGATCACAAAAGTTAAGGAGTAGATGCAGCTAAGATAATATCCATCGACTTAGATTTATACCTGTAGTAGTTCTTGCCTTCTCTAAGGATGAACAGGAGTAGGGATCCATTGAGCCTTTTGAGAAGTTATTGGATATCAGGAATGAAGACAACTATCCAGACCACACGCGTGGAGCTTGTTTCAACCCTAATAAAGTGCTTTCTTAAGCTTGTAACGTAGTTAGGTTTGTCGGGATCACATATCTTCCGGTTGGCTAAACTAAAACATATTACTGCTGATGACCATTCAGAAAACGTACGGTCTTACATTTCATTTGAGAGATGACCATTGTTCATATGAGCAGCAACGCAAATAAAAATTCCTATAGCCTCTAATTTGCAACCGGATGCGAAGGGACTCTTCAAAACGATTCCCTCTTCTTGCGATGACACCACGAGCGACCAATCAGGCCTTGTTTTTCAGAATCCACCTCCTAACTCGTCAAGCTTAACCTTTGGACCACTTAAGATTGGTTAACAAATTGCCTTTATCAGGAGGAGGAACAAGTTCCCAAACTTCTAGACATTCAAATTCATGAAGTTCCTCTTACATTGCTTCAATCCAACATGCTAGAGTTACATGCGTCTTTGTAGTTCTTTAGGTTCAACTGATGTGAGGAAAGCACGGCATATAGTAGCAATAAGGCTTGTTCATGGAGTTGTAGTCGTGTGGAATATGGTCTGTCGAGAGCACCGATTATAGTCTCAAGTGGGTTGATCCTTAGCTCCATTGCCATTATGTTTAGGGAAAACTCTGGTGATCGGGAGGGCACAATTGTATGAATAACATCTGATGATGAAGATTGATCAGAAGTAACTTCTGGAATTGGAATACCAAAGTACGGATCATTACCCATATGTGCAACTTTAATATCATGATTATCTTCTTCAACATCATGAGAAATAATAGGAGTTTGAGTTTCTTGTGTTGTAGGAGAGTTACTTGGTGATGGTGCATCTTGATCAACTGTAGTTGAGGAAGGTGAGCCAGTTGATACAGCATGTTCATGTGCAACTGCTTCAGGAATAGGAGCAATGACTTCTGGTGCTTGTAAATCAACATAGGGTTGGGGGGATTATGTTGAACTCATCAAACATCGGTTTGAAAAACACAAATCCCAGTCTGATCCGAAAGGTGGTAACAACCATGAGTGTTGAAGAAGGTGGGTTTTGCACGTGTCCTGAAACTGATTGTTGCAGGAGTCATATCATGAAGTGCGGGTCCTGAACTGCTGTGTTCAGAGCAATCGTGGTAGCTCATCACAAAGTCAAAAACCCATGAATTGGTTTCCAATGTATTCGTCTGGTAAGTCTTGTTGTAACAACTGATAATGCTTTTTTCGTGGGTTCATATCCAATGAAAATACCAATGTCAGCCTTCGGTTGTAACTTGCCCCACACAGATCCATATGCAACAGATAGAGTTTTTCTTGATTGGTGTCCTTAGATTTGGGTTTGTGGGGTTTCTTTGAACTTTTGCCTAATGCACATGCAGAACATAAGTGATCCTTTTCAAACTTGAGTTTAGGGAGACCTCGGACAAGTCCATGTCTTGCAAGATGATTAATAGCACCAAAGTTCAAGTGAGATAGACGACGGTGCCATAACCAAGACTTGGTTTTAGAAGCCTTTGACAATAAACAAATGGGAGAGGATGCCATCATATTCCCAAGTGAGAGTGTATAAAGATTATCCCCTCGAGATCCCGTCAATAAATCAACACCTTCTAGATTGCGAATGAAGCATGTGTGTTGACGAAAAGCCACTTCGAGATTGAAATCATAGAATTGTCCCACAGAAAATAGATTATGCCCAAGTCCTTCAACGTAATAAACCTTTGAAATAGTAACATTCCCAATCTGATAGTCTCCATAACCCATTATCTTTGCAACTTGATCATTTCCGAATTTGACTGTACCCAAGAATTTACTGATGAAATTGGTGAGCTGAGAGCGATCTCCGGTCATGTGCTTCGAGCAACCGGAGTCCAAATACCAGAGGACAATTTGGACAACCTGCATTCATTAAGAGAAGTAGATGGAATATTGGTTTTTGTGGATCCCCAGGATTTACTGGGTTCCTGTTTGTTAGCAGACATTGGTTTTATAACCTTAGTTTTGCTAACGGACTCAGTATTCTTATTCTTCCTAGGTTTCCTTGAGTATACCAATTTAACCACAGGTTTGGGTGATTCAGATTCTAGAACTATTGGTTTCCTAGAAGGCACTTCATTAGTAGTGGTAATCCTAGTTAAAGGGCACGCAGTTCCTACAATAGTGAAGGTCCGACCGGTAGGTCTCCAAATATATCCTATCTTAGTGAACACTTTTCCTGTTGGTTTCCAAATATTTTTCTTAGATTTTCTCTTCTTAGATTTACTCTTCTTAGGTTTAGCACGAAATTGCACATCATTCATAGAATTAGAAACACAAATTATCAGAAGACATGCAATCATAATCATCACCGTTAATACATACATAATTAGAATTATCATGTTTCTTGGAATTCTGCACAGACGCAGATCCATTAACTTGAACAGTATTATTCCTTTTATTCAAACTAGATTTAACGTTCCTAGGGTGAGCTTCTACTTTATTCTTCGAATTACTACTTGGTGTTTGCAGAATCCTATCATTCCTGGTATTGCCTGAAGGCTGTGATCCGCTAGCACTAGTAGAAAGTCTTACTCCTGTAGAATGCAACACACGCTTGTTAGAAACTATGTTTGAAGTCGAGTCTGTTTTTGTGTTTTCTGTGGATGTGAGTGATTCGGCAAACCTAACTTTCTTGTCCTTTTTCCTCGGTGTGACCGCAACTAATTGAGGATCAAAATTGTTGATGCTAGGGCAAGTCCTACTTATGTGTGAAAGCAAATCCTGAATGACTTTGGTATACCTAAAGGCAGACTCTAAAAGTGAATCTTGAGGATAATTCGCTTTTACATGTTCGACTATATCCTTAAGGACCAAAGCTTCTTCCTGAGTGTGCTTAATATAATGTCCCTTTATTCAACAATTGGCGTGGATTGTTCCAGATTATCTTAGAACACTTTTGGATTAACAGAGTGGAGTGAGTCTCAGTAGCCTCCTTATCTATGATTTTCCTTTAAGTTCCTTAAACTACTTTTTTAGGTCTTGTATAACCAAACCTTGTTCCTGAAGTTTTGCATTTAATCAGATATTTAACCAGTATTTATATTGACTTGTCTTATTAACGCATCACATTGTTCTTTTGATTGAACACGTTTTGGTTTAATAGTGTCATAAAGTGGGTTTATAGTCTGTTTCAATGATCATTCTCAGCAAAAAGTTTTGTCACTCTATGTTCCATTCAAGGTTAAGAGTTCTCAATTTTATTCCATGGTCCTTTTGACTTGTACTATCATCCACATTTCTTTTAAGGACTTAATTTGCTCATTTCAACTTGACTATGATTGATGTCTTTTGCTTAGAAGGAGCTTCAATTCAATTAAGTCAACAACTGAGTAAAATCTTTGGTGCATTTTGATTTAAAATCACTGTTTTCTAGTTGATAATTTTCTTGTTTAAGTTGAGTATCAGCTTCCTAATGTGAGGACAATGTTTTTCATGTGTCGTAAAAATCTTACAAAGTTTATCGTAAAGTTTCTTTTCAACATTATCCTTTTTGTTGAGAAGCTCAGTATTTAGTTCGAGTCACTTTTGACATTCATTCACAGTTTCACAATCTCATTCACAGAAAATTCACATAGTTTTTACAATATCATTATCAATGGCTTGTGCCAAGAGTCGTTCATTTTCACTCAAAAACGTTGATTTTATATTTAACTTCGAAAGTTCTAGACTCCAAGCGATGTTGTTCGTATAGCATGTTCCATTTGATAAAGACTTTTTTGGACATCGGCAAGTTCTTCAACCCAAGTATGATGATGTTATTGAAGATTTCTTTTAATTCTTTTATAACGGATGATTTCATCTCGAAAACAAGCCTTTGTATGTTCAAACCCCCACGTGCCCTCAGTGATAGCTGTGGCAGTGGTTCTTTCTTTGATAACCAAATCAAAGCCAGTAAGATAGCGTTTGAGCTCTTTTAAGCTAGTATACACCATACTTACTTTAGGAAGTCTTTTGGAACCCTCAACTTTGATGGTTGTTGAAGAATGAGATGGGTCTAATGCTGGGGTGGGGGGGGGGGGGGGTGGGGGTGGGGGGGAGGGGGGGGGGGGGGGGGGTGGGGGGGGGGGTGGGGGGGGGGGGGGGGTGGGGGGGGGGTCGAAGTCGCTTTTTCTTATAGGCATGTTCACTATATAAATCAGATTGTTGAACAAATCGTTTGTTGTAATCGTTATTAAGAATATCATAATTAATTGGTTTCGTGTTCACTCTATGTTTTACAACCAATGGATCCTGTTCTTTCAAAAGCATTTTTGAACGACTCTCTTCATAAAGCATTAATGTTTCATCAGAATCGGGAATCACAACAGTATCCCATTTAAGAATGACTATTCCCGTCATACATTTTTGGCTTTTGACTCCCGAAACTTTCTTCAGATAGAAGGTTTTCAAATTCCGATTGCATGTTCGTAGATTGATATAACAAATTTTGGATTTAGTCATCATATGAACAGTTTGAGTAGATTGACTCTTTGATAATGATATTACAAGTCGCTTAATTTTCTTTTCTAAGCAATTTTCTCTATCATTATTTATGTTTTCTTCCAATTTTAAAATCATTTTGAGATTGAAACTGTTTTTTTCCATTAAGAATCCTTTTCTTGCTTGTTCAAAAAGAGTTTCCTTAAGACGTACAATCTCGGCATACTGTTCATTTGATCCTGAAAAACTGTTTTCAACATTTTGCATTTCTTTCAAATCTTTAACCTCTTCTTTATATCTGTCAAGCTCGGTAGTCAAAGCTTGATTAACATTGGTGCAGTGCGTCACTTGGGTAGTTAATTGTTCAAACATAGATAATATCAGGACATCTTGTTGAGCAGAAGAGTTAGGATTCTGGACAGTTTCCTGTTGTGCTTCACTCAGGTACTGAGAATAAGGAATGATATTGCTATCACTAGTTATTTCAGTTTCTGACTGACTCACATCATTAGACTGTTCAGAAGACGTCATTATCTGCTCACTTTGATTAAATAAATCATAGTTCAGATTATCTGGATTGAGTACCTCAGTGAGTGCATCTGAGCCATTCCTGGACAGATTCGCCATAAGAGCAATCTTGGCTGAGTTGAGTTCATCACAATCAGAGTCATAGGCATCCAGATCATCGGCTTGATAAGCAGCATTGTGGGTGATGACTGTCTGAGAGGTTTGAATGTCAGGAAGTCCTGGATCTGCCAAAAATGCTATTTCTTCCTCTGTTAAAGCTTGACCACCTGCTTGAGCTTGAACCAGCAACACTTTATCGTTGAACCATGTTTCATCCCTTTTCCGCTTGGGCTTAGTACACTGCTTGGCAATATGACCCTCCCCTTTGCAATTGTAACAAATAATAGTCCGTTGTTTCCCCGTGTTGCTTCCACTTGCACCAGGTGTGTATTTTCTTGTTGTTCTAGCAGCATAAGTAGTTTGTCTCCCCTGAACCGGTTGCACGGTTACTTTTCCATCATAGATGGTAGCTTGTTGACGAGGGTTTGACGAAGTCCTTAGCTGATTGTTGGTAGTAGGATACCGGGATGTGACAACAGCAGTTAAGAATGACATCATGTGATTAATTGCATCAATTGGATCATCCCCTTTCTGGAACACTGGAACAACTAGACTGGAGTCTGGTTGGGAAAATTCAGGTTGTTGCTGTTGATAGGCTGTGGGAGCATATTCCAATTGTGGGATTGATGGTTGTGGAGAATAAACGTTGTGGTGAACGGTGGATTGGTACTCATTTGATGGATAAGTAATTGAAAGAGGTGTTGATTGATTGGTTGTGAATTGTTGAGTTTGATAAGGTGTAACAAACTGTGAAGACTGATATGGTGAAACGTGAAGTTGAGATAGAGACTTTGGGTGAGTGTGTAGATGAGATTGATAAGCTGGCTGAGTTAATTGGTGAGATGCAACTAAAGCAAGAGGATCGGAGTTGCGTTCATGCATCAAACGAACTTCATTTGCATGTCTTTCATGTTGTTGCAGGTAAGCATGAAGCTGATCAACATTGGTAGTGTGCAAGTCTTTGACCAATTTAACATCAGTAACAAATTTGCTCCATTCATCAGGAAGAGTGTTTAAGAACTTGGTGTTAACTTGAAACTGCTCCAATGGCATCTTGTAGATGTTCATATCATTGAGTAACAGAGTGAACCTCAAGTAGTACTCATGTAGCGTCTCTCCTTTCTTGTAAGTGAACTTATCGAATTCATCATACAGCTTGCACTCTCGTTCTTGTTTTGTTAACGACGTTCCTTGCATTAGCAGTTTAATCTTCTCCCAAAGATCTTTTGCAATACGATGTTGACTCACAAGAGCATAGATTTCAGTTGGAAGGCCTTGGAGAATGATGTTTATTGCTTTGATGTCACAATCAGCTTGAATGGCTTCAGCGGGAGTCAGTTCAACATATTCCTTAAGCCTTGTTACTCCATCCTCAGTGATTGAAGGCCAAACGAGTGGTCCTTTTTCAACAGAGGCAAGAATCATTCTTCCATGTGGTCTATTCATCATATAAAGTTCCATTCTGCTTTTCCATGAATCATACAAGTGTTTTTCAAGCATCGGTGGTTTGTTGTCTCCTCCAGAAAGAAGTGACTTATCGGCAAGAGTCGTCATTGTGGTATCAAAAAGATTACAATTTGATCGATCGGTGGTAGAAAGAAATTGTGTTTGGTTATGTGATTGTTGAGTCTTGAAATGAAATTACACGGGATTTTACAATTCTCGACAAAACCGGGAAAACAAGTGTTTGTTTCACGGGATTTTACAAGTCAAAGAAATAAACCGTATAATTTAGAACTTTGAGTTAATGTGTCTTAAATGGAATTGACTAGTTCGGTTGACAAAGAAACTGACTAGTTCGGTTGTCTAGTTCGGCTGTCAAAGAGACTGACTAGTTCGGTTGTCTAGTTCGGTTGTCCAGTTCGGTTGTCACTAGATCGGTTCCTCTTGTTCGGTTCAAACTAGTTCGATTGTCTCTAGTTCAGTCCTAGCTAGTTCGGTTGTTACTGGTTCGGTCCTAGCTAGTTCGGTTCCAACTAACCAAAGAGACAAGCTCGTTTGGTTCCCAAGTAAACGCTCATTCGGATTTCGAACTACAGTAATCTAGTTCGATCCCTCGGTTCGTTCCAACACAGAAATCCGTTCGTACCAACAAACTAAACGAAACTCAAATTTTCAAAACTCAAAAAGACACGATTTTTAATGGTTTTTAGCATAAATTCTTGTACAACTAGTGTTAGCTAACCAAAAGGAACAATAAAAATGAAACTTTAAGAATTTTTTAAGCCAAAAAAATTGTGAATCTCTATTTGTTCTTTGTAAAGGTTTTTGAACACAAATCAAACACAAAAAACTAAACACACCACTCCATGGCTCTGATACCAATTGTAAAATATCTAGTAATTCCTTATGAACAAAGCCAAGAAACAAGAGTGAGAATTGTGGGTTGGATGTTAGAGATAGAATGGATGGAAAATGGATGAATTGTATAAAGATGGAATATGGAAAAATGGAACAACCAACCCTCTCCAAGGCTAGGAGAGGGACTTATATAATGTCTATAGTGGCCGACCCATGGGCTCTAATGGGCTTCCCATGGGTCTTGGGCCAGACTAGATTACTAATCTAATTAAGACATAAACTACGAGCTGAAGACTATACAACTTTGTGAAGTGACCTGACCACTTTTTCGAGTTTTCTAAAACCCATTCCCACCGAAATGATTTCCCAGAACCAGAGAATAACTGGGCAAATACATACGCCACAACATATCAAGTTCCTGCGGAGAACAAGCTTCAAAGGAAGACATATGATATTGGGTCATTCATCAAATGGTTTTGCAGAAGAAAAGGAAAGAAGAAGCTCTGCAAAACTGATTTAGAAGGTCCAGCTTTCAACCCTTGTTAAAGCCTTTCATAAAACTCGTCTTTCTTCAATATCAATTGATGAATGGCACATAAGCTTGCTGATGATAAGGGTGATTTAGTGTAATTCCTGAAGGGTCATCAAATTTCTGCGCAATGTATCTGAACCACTGCCCATAGGAGGACACCAGGTCATGTACTATTCAAGCGACAATTCTTCTTCAATTAAGGATCAGGAATATCTCTGACAGGGAGTGTTAAAGAGCAAAAAATTGCCTTATACCATATCAAGCTCAAAGCGCGTCGTTACCTAATTCATTTTTGGCCTTGAAGAATTAGTTCCATCTTTGTGGGTTGAAAGTGAACGCGAATATGACATCAGTGCGGCCTATGGCATCACTCACTGGTGGTTTAGAAGAAAGGAATTCTACATCAACAAACACAGTGAGCCCTCTGATCATGAAGCAGTCAGATCGCAGATGCTAATGTCTCATGTGATCATTGTCAAAGAGTGTTTTGAAAAATACGGATACAACTGCCTATGACGATAAAATTCGTTCGCCGAGCTTATTACCAAGAAAAAAAGATCTCGGAAAAGGATATTCAAAAATCTTCATCCATATGATTTTGAAGATCTGTTCCTACTCAATATTCAAGAAAAGCTCAACCATCTCCCCAAGACAGACAAGACTAGTCTTCACACGGCATTCAACATGTGGATAAGAAACCTGGTGATCAGGAATCGTGTGGGAGACTTGCATCTACGGGATTGAAATTACAAACAAAGATCAACCTTGAACGTCCAAATTGGATGCAACCGACTATACTTCAAATGAATATAAACGATTGGTCCCTAAGCCAAGAGTCGTTGTCTACATAGGACCCAGAAATGATCAAAGAAAGCTGAAGAGGCTGAATGAGCTACACAATTTAGTGATGGGACATTGACAAGATCATGGAAAGCGGACCACATTGTTAAAGACATTCAATCTGTACGAGTACAATAGGGCATGTAGACAAGTGAGGTGGTCAGAGGATGACAAGAAGAAGAAGCAAAGACTCATCACTGCGAACGAGAAAAAGACTAACAGATCAAGGAGGATATTTCAAAGTCTAGAAAGCTTTGTTGGAGGAAAATAAGAGAAATTGACTACATGCTGATCAAACAAACAACGTGAACCGACACTCGTCGTTGACAATAAAAAGGTCCAATTTTTTTCTTATTGTGAAATAATATCCATTGTACATTATAACTAGTTAACCTTTTTTATGATTAAGTTGTAGAATATAATTATCCCTTCAAAGAATGAGGGGGAGCAGTTTTATATGTTTTTTTCTTACACGACTTTGCAATTAGGCATAACTTTTCTCCCAAATTTTATAACAATATGTAAATCAAAATGATATCCAAAAAGTCAAAGGGTTTTAAAATTTTTGATAATGGGGAGAAAAAATTTTTTTTGTGATTAAAATTAATTGAATAATAATATCCGTTTATTAGACTCATAAATCTGCCCAAACGTGCTAAACAATTTCGGAATACCGAACACATTTTGAGGGGAGTGTTTCTTAAAAAATCAAAAAACGATCGAGGAACTAAACGCTTTGATAATTATATCATAAGTACCTTAATTAAATTTTCAATTGGTTTTATGAAAGGAGACCTGTCACCAAAAGACGACCATGCATTTATTCTTTCATTTGAGGTTAAAGGTTGGTAAGGTTAAGGTACTATTCCCAATTATCCAGCCATACCGGAGGGATCTACCAGGGACCATCCACTTAGTTAAGTGTAGAAGTCATTAGGTATGACATGTAAAACGGAGTAAAACAAGAATAAGGGGAAAAAGTGCCGACTGAGATGGAGCTAGTACTTGGAAAAAACCCAACAAGGGTGCTAGGTCATCGAAGTCTCGTGAAGCACTGAGGGGTTTGGAAGAATTAAAAAGAATTGTAAAGATAAAGGGTGTAAAATTAAGAAGCCCGTGGCCATACACTTATGCAATAAACCGGTCAATACATATGCTGCCAGAATCACAAAGATGATGCTGACATTGAAGATCGACATCATGGACCTAGTGATGCAATGCACAACCCTCCCCAGCCACTCAGAATCTTTCAAAAGATTTCTGTTTCATTTCTCACAGAGACTAAACACGTTATCTATTGACTTTCTCACTCTGAGTTAGTTGATATTGAACAGGTGGCAGTCAGCTTCCAGCCTCCGATTACTAGAACCAAAATGCACTAGAGTTTAGAGCCAAGAGGATCGTCATTATCTCGGTTTAGTACACATATCCAATTCCTCTTGTCCTTCACACAACTGTGGAAACAAGTCTATCCTAAGAGTCCACGCAATCAACATTGTGAAATTTGCCAGAACATGCCGAGTTGAAACGATGGTTTTTCACAATGAAGATAGAAATCCTGCTAGAGCCAACATCAAATAAGCTCTTGGTAGGTGACTTGTGCGATTCTACGAGAATCAAACTTGTGTCAACTGGAAAGAAACGATGGTGCGATTCTGTGTGAATCAAACTTGTTCCAGTATAAGAATTGACGGTTATTGATCATTTGACAAACAATCAAAACTCTCGAAGTGTTACAAAATTCTTTCATAAGAAACACTTAGACTGACTTTTCAAATCAATTTTCTCTTTATTGCTAACTGTTTCATTACAGGATATCTTAAAGTTGGAGATAGAGATGGAAATTCCCAGCACCTGAGAGATCAAGTGAATAACCGAATGCTCAGACACGACCTACACTTGTTATGATGTTATGAAAGACCTCATAAAGGTGTCAAAGCTTCCGCAAACTCTGATATCATGTATTTCTTCACAAGTGCACAAGATGGCGATCCATTACAAGATGATGTAAGATTATGTTTGGGTGATGATCTCAAGAAAGCTCAAGATCACAATCAAAGACAAGTCTAAGATGAATCAAAAGATCACTGTCCTAAATGTACAAGATATCAAATGTCTACGAGCTAAAGACTGAAGTGATTAAGTTTTTGTATTTTCAGGGGTGACCTCCCTTAGGGGGAGATTGTTAGATATTAGAAAAAGACTCGGTTCCGACCCCTGTGTATTTTAACTGTTTATTAATAGCTCGTATTAAAAATAGTTAATAGTACGATTTTTGGTATTAAGTCGGGTACTAATACCCGGTATATTATAAGAACTATATAAGCCTCTTCCAACTTTGGAAGAGGCAAGCTAGTCATTTATTACTTTCTTATAAAAACACATTTTCTCTCACTAGAAAAACTCTCTCATGTGTTTCTCTCTCTAGAAACTAGCCAAGTTCAAGAATCGACCACGTGTTATGATATATGATATACCACATGTTGGATGAAGATTAAGACTGCTAAAGAGATAAAGACGTGTCAAGTGATTTGTATTGACTTATTCAGTGTATATCTTATAAAGTTAGAAAGATACGTATAAGATTATAATTATAGAAGATTTGTAGTTATCTTATAAATGACACCCCTTAGAGATAAAAAAGATGAAACCCAAGTTTTGGTAGTTTTCATATACGTAGTCTAAATTATAATAACCACGCTCAAGGTTGTAAACCCTAGTACTACACAGAGTACTCGTATTATTGATAATAATAATATTGGAGCCTTTCAGTAATATAATTGTTCATACAGTTTACTGTTTTATTAATTTTCTTCTAAGTATTAAAGAGTAGTGTTGGGAAAATAGATTGTAACAGTCTTAATACTAGTAGTATAACCGTTAAGTCTGGTAGTAATAGTTAGTTCTGTTAGTATTGATTAATACTGCAGTACTAAGTACAGTCTATCAGTACCTGAAGTTAGGTACTGGTAGAGTAGCAGTACTATAGTAGTACAGGTCATAGTTAGTTCTGTTTTTATAGTTAAGTCTGTTAATGTAACAGAATAGTAATAGTATCTTAGAGATATTCTTAGGAGATATCTTAGGAAAGGAAATGTATTAATCCTTTGACGTTTGTAAAGCCCATTAGGGTTTCCTTGGTGTATAAGAGGAACCCTAAGGCACAATGTTTTAAAGTACGTTTTGAGAAATATCAATAGAAGCATAGAGCTTAATAGCAATTTAGAAATATCGTTTCTTCTTAATTCTTGTGTTAAGATTCCGCATTAACACTTGATATTCATAGTCAGTGTCTCTCATATAGTTGAATGGATTTTATCCAAGTTATCTATAGTCTTACAAAGGCTAGTCAGATCCTATACCAAGGACCTACAAGTGGTATCAGAGCCTTTAGAGGGACTCTGAGAAAGAAGAATCACAAGATCACAAACAAAGAACTCCTTAACAATTCTATACAAAATTATAACCTACTAAATGATTGATTTCTCACAACATCTCAGTGATGAAGAATCAAACCATGAAAGGCATCAAAATTGGTTATGCTCCTTAAACAAAACAACAAGTGATTCCTCAAACAACTGCTATCTCAATAACAAACTCCCAATTCTGAAGAATGAGAGTATATATATGGGCTATGGGATATGGAGCATTACCTTGATACATTGATAATGAAGTGAGGAAAGGTAATATCATTCAGAATGGAAAACTCCAAGAAGAAATTTCAACTGGAAAGGATTGATTGTTTTCGAGTACTTTCACCAGTAAACTATGCTAGCAGAAATACAAGCTGTTGAAAAAGAGAGGAAAGCTAAGAATATATTACTGATGGCCATTCCAAAAGAACATAAGAGTAGGAGATTCAAGGAATGGAAGATGCAAAAGAGATATGGGAAATCCACAGAACTAGGTTTGTGTAATGCTAATTCAAAGAAAATGCCCAAAAAAAAAAAAGGCTTTTTCAAACGAACAGTTTTAAGCATTCAAAATATCCAATTCAGAAGGGTTAAAAAGGATTTTGACAGATTTCAACATCTACTTTCTTAGATTGGAAAGCTCATGTGCTGAAGTAACAACTGGAGATGCAAATCATTAATGTTTTTCTTAGATCATTTGCCTTCAGCATGTCCAATCTGGCAATGACAATGAGAACTAATCCAGAGATTGACAAACTATCAATTGATGAATAGATACAATACACCTAGTGTTTTTGAGCAAAAATTCAAGGTGCTCAGAAAAAACATCTTCAAGTGCTCAAAATGTTGCTTTTGTTTTCACAAAGCAAAAGTAAGCAACATAATAAGGTTAAGTCTGGGTTTTTTTCTGGTGCATACAGTCTTGCACTCCTTTCTACTCTTCAACCAATATTCCTGCAAAAGAAGTTCTGCTGTTTTGCTGATGAAGTCATCTACTCCCGCTTTGCTAAAACCATCAGAGGATTGGACTTACTTCATGAAGATATGGAACAACTGATGATGTAGATATTGAAGAAATGGACATCAATTGGCAAATAGCAATGATTGCTATTCGAATGAAGAAGTTCTATAAGAAAACAGGAAGGAGAGTTCGCGTGGTTGGAAAAACACCTGTTGGTTTTGACAAAAAGAAGCTTGAATGTTTCAATTGTCACAACACTAGTCACTTTGCTAGGGAATGTACAGCAAAGGGGATACATGATGGAAAGAAGAAGAGAGAGTCTCTTTATCAACATCAAGAAGCTGGGAAGCAAGAGAAGAATCAAATGGGTTTGCTGACAATGGATGATAGGATTGTCAATTGGGGAGAACATACTGAGGCTGAAGAAACAAATCATGCACTTATGGCTATAAGCTCAAGCAATGAGGTAACTTTGTGTTCTAAAACTTGCATTGATTCATACAATACTCTTAAAACACTATATGATGAACAAATGAATCAGTTAGGTGATCAAGAAGCACAAAGACTTGCATATAGTCAAGCTGTTAAGAAACTAGAAGCTCAACTTGTTACTTTTCAAAAACAGCAACTTTCTCTAAATGAAAAGCTTACATTTCAAGCTAATGAAATATTTGAAAAAGATGAAAAGCTTAAAAGATATAGGAGAAATAGTAAATGAAATCTGTCCAAGATAAGGAACAGAATTGCAGAAAACAAGAATATTCATGGAAAAATTCTTCCAAGAATCTTTTGGATGATTAATTGATTCTGGCATGAGTATCAAATAGTAAAGTTGGCTAGGATTTAAATACAATCATACCATGGAGATCAAGTTTTTGAGGAAGATATGAACTTATTGTTATTTAAATGATTCAAAAGAGGATTCAATGGGAAAGCTTCATATAGTAAATTTATAAAGACCAATGATTTTAAAGGTGTTCCCACATCCCTTAATTGGAGATTAAATACCCTAAACCCACAAGAGGAAATTTGATGATTCTTTGATGTTTTATGGTAAAAATTGTCCAAAAACCTGAATATTAGTGGGTCAGATGACAATTCTTCTGAGCATTCTACCTGTCAATCAAATGACAGTGAAGGATCTTGTGGAAATACCTCTGAGCACTCTTTTGAGACTGAATCAGAAAGTTTAAGTGAACCAAATGAGATGTCTAAGTCAAGGTTGGAAGTAACTAATGAAAAAGATGTGTCTGCTCCAAAATCAAAAGAAGTTGAACCTAGTTGTGTCTCACCACAAAAAAACTCCTAGGCCAATCACTCAAAGATAAAGAAGCATATAAAATTTTAAAATGAAGAATTGGAAGAATGATGGATAAGAACTAGAGAAGGTTACTCCTTTTACAAAGAATGAAATGTTTTGTTATGTAGTCTAAATCATATGATTAAAGATTGGTGACTATTATATGAAAAGGCAAATGGCAGAGTAAGCAGAGTTAAGAGGGTGTTAATACTGGTATAGGAGGAAAAACCCAGTATGGACTAATGCAAGCAGGATTAATCATGCTAATCATTGTTGTTCCAATATCATTACAGTAAT
Organism: Tanacetum coccineum; assembly: GCA_026074375.1. NCBI lineage: Eukaryota > Viridiplantae > Streptophyta > Magnoliopsida > Asterales > Asteraceae > Tanacetum > Tanacetum coccineum. The sequence goes on along the minus strand of BQNB010010406.1, from coordinate 65,802 downwards.
GCTGGTGGCCAAAACTTAATTCTGTTAGGCCTAATATTAATACTTGCAGGAAAAATATTAATTCTGTTAGGCCTAAAGTTAATGCTGTTAGTCCTAAAGTTAATATTGTTAGATTTAGACAGCCAGTACCTAACAAGACCTCAAACAGTTTGAAAGATTCACTTAAACTATGATCCGGTGGTCTTGGTGAGTCAAACCACATGATAGCCATTTTAGTGAGAGAGAGTAGTGAGATGGAAGATGGACTTGTGATATTAGATGGAAAATGGATGAAGGATACAAATGACTTAACAATGCCAAATGACTCAACCCCTCTATGGAAGCCATAGAGGGGTATATATAGCCCATATGCCTCTAAACTATACATAGTTTCCTATTCTAGTCCTCGCGTTTGTGACTATGATAAACTATGGTAATTCTGTAATGTCGTCACGTAAAAGTGAATTCCCAACAATCTTCCCCCACGGGACGATATACAGAATTACTTATAATAATTTCCTAACAAGTACATAATGATTAAGAACAAGAACTTTCATGAAGCTTCATATGCTGATGACGTCTTCTGTGGTGTTTGACTTTAAGTCTGCACTCCAACATGAATCATCTTTGTAGTACTTTATAGGAGAAATACTGTAATAGGCACGAACTAAGTAACCCATACACTTCTGGTTAAGGAGAAGCTTCTGAATTAGCTTCCCCCTAATTCGTGCCGCATATTCTTGATTTAGAAGCTTTAAAAGCTTTCCCCCAAATTAGCAATGAACCAGCTTCCCCCTAATTCATGCTACATATTTATTATTTAGAAGCTTTCAAAGATTCCCCCCAAACTAGCAATCCTCTCTTGAGCAGTTTCAAAGCTTACTTACAAGCTTAGAATAATTAAGTGCACAGCAAAACTGGTAGGATACCACATCAAATATTACTGCTCCTTTAAGAATAAGCTTAGTGATTGATCGTTTGGGGTAAGCATTATCTGGATCAGCAACGTATCTTCTCACGCTTGAATAGTTCTTCTCACACCGCTTCCCCCTGGAAAGTCAAATAATGCATACAAAAGTTCTCAAGATATCACTTCCCCCATGGTTGGCTGAATGAACTGCACTCAAAAGGCCATAAGTTAAAGCGCTGATATTCTCTGCGGTTATGACATATGTCTTCCTGGCATAGCCTAACTTAAAAAAATTCAAGAAAGACGCGACATTAAAGCTTTCAAGAACAAGAAAGGCAAAGACTCAAGGATGTATCTTCTCCTTCCCCCTTGCTGATTTCGACATGTCGGAGTCAGCAACACCTTGGACGCGCATTTATTTGAGAACTTGTGTGAGGAATAAATTAGCTCAGATCTAAGCCGTGAGAATCAATTGCTGATCAAATCTCTACTCATAACCTCTCTCTGGCTATCATTTAACCAACCGTCTTGTAGGCTTTTTGAAGTAACCACTGATGAAGTAAACCAGATATACCAAACTTGAAACTGCAGTAAAATTTCCCGTTCTTGTGTACAAAGCATGCGCTAATGTTGGAAGAACGGTGTGAAGAATTAGTGCTCCAAGCCAATCTCTAAGGACCAATACAACCACCCAAATAGTGAGACTTTCATCACCTCTTGCGATTATCCACAACGTCTTAGCGTGTGACACTGAGTACTACAATGTAACTCCTTTAAGTGATAGTTAACCAGGTCATCAACCATCCACCCCTTGACTGCTGGAAACTAGATAAACCAAGTCTTCAACTTAAATTAAGCTCGAGCAAGTTATCATTGAAATAAGTACACGCCTTCGTAAAATGCCACTTCAATCTCAAATAAGTGATACCCGATCAACTCCGTAGTCACAAAAAAAATTAATATCAAATCTAGCCTTTTAGTTCATGATTTCTTTATCCCAAATTGATCCCGGGACTCGTCTACCAATCTTGTCCACTTGTGTCATTGTGAACCTCGAATGCAACCATGATAGGCATTTATTTCAACTGTATCTATTAAGCAAACTAAATATGACAAAAAATCATCCCCAAAGTGAAATCATTTAGCCAAAATTAGTTTCAATATGGAACATTTAATCACTCAAACAATTGTATCCGGGTTCCTTACAAACTCAGCTCATCAACGACAAACAAACTCGGCCCGTCACTAACTTATAAAACCGGCCTAACTAAATAGCCAGCCCAACAATATAATTCAATCCAGGCCTCTGATTTTGTTAATTGTCACTGGCCCATCAACTCCATTGCTGCCAAATCCATATGACTTGGTCCATTTAGCTTGTTGATAAAACTTTGGCCCACTCCAAATCATGTATAACCCGATCCAACAAGATAGATTAGGTATAAAATTCCCCCAATTCCTAATTTCACGTTTCATAACCCTAACCCTAATCACAAATCATACGCCTACCACCCTTATCTCTCCCTTGTCATACAATTACAAAATACCTCCAAATCTCTTTCACCCTTTTCTTATAATTTCATCACAAGAAACAATTGATTGTTTCATGAAACAGGTCATGAAACATCAATATTCACACGAATCCAAACTGTACCAAATCATTTGATCTTCGAACCATAACAGTTACGAAATGAAGAATACAAGAAGACTTTGGCTTCAAGATCTTGTTAAAGAGGTCACGGGTAGGTTTGTATTTCAATTAAAATGTGTCAATCAAACAATGCATTGATTATAACACGATTGTAATAAATCAATCTTTAAGTTCGTATATTGAAAAAGGTTTAAAAACCTACTAGGATCAATGATGAGGTATATGCTTTCGTTTGATTGATCTTTTATAAGATCTTGAAAATTGATTGCGTATCACGAAAAGCAATAACCTGAGATCTTTTATTTTTGTTGATTCTGTTTCGAGTCTTGTTGAGAATTGAATGAGATGGAGTTGTAGGATAATATCATGTGACGAAGGGATTATATAGGTTTAGATATTGATTTAGGTATGTTGGTTATTTATGTAACGAAGTGGTATGGGTTTTGATTGTTGGATTGCGAGGCTGTTGTTGAAGTTTGTTAATGATGTAAATCAAGTCTGTTAACCAAGTCTCATTGAGATTGACCCGGGTCAACTCAGTAAACTACTCGATTGCTCGTTTGGTTTTGGCTCAGTCCATACTCAGTGTGTCCTAGTTCTTCCATAAAGCGTGAAGACTCGTTCGGTTACACAGAGGACATGACTCGTTCGTCCCTCACAGTATATGTATTCGTCGGTTTCATAAAGGTTAACCACTAGATCGGTTCATATGTTAAAATCACTCTTTCTGTTCCTCCAAGGGTGTCCACCGGTTTCGTTCTTATAGTCCCATAACTCGTTCGATTGTTTTGAAAAATGATTAGTTCGGATTCTTTTGACAGTGACTAGATCGGTTGAAATCGTTTGTTGAACTCGTTCGTTTTGTTCACTATCGTCCTTGTTTTGTCGATCTTGTTATTTTTGTCTTCAATGAGATACTAACAATTAAAACATGACAAAAACAAACTGTTATAAACAGTTAAAAAATCTATTTTTAAGTTTTGGAACATGAAGAGACCAAAAAGAACTTAACCAAATATAAATAACAAAAGTGTTATAAAGACAGAAACAGTTACAACACCCAAACGCAAACTTAATGATGATTAGCTCATAAATAAGCCAACGAAAATAAAAATATTTTATGACTCAATACGAAAATAAAAAATAAGCCGAATAAAAGATAAGCTCAATAAGCTCAAAACAAAACCACAACAAAACACTAAATGAACCAAGATAGAACCATGGCTCTTAATACCAATTGTAAGATTCACGAAAACTATGATCCGGCGGTCTTGGTGAGTCAAACCACATGATAGTCATTTTAGTGAGAGAAAGTAGTGAGATGGAAGATGGACTTGTGATTTTATGGAAAATGGATGAAGGATACAAATGACTCAACAATGCCAAATGACTCAACCCCTCTATGGAAGCCATAGAGGGGTATATATAGCACATACGCCTCTAAACTATACATAGTTGCCTATTCTAGTCCTCGCGTATGAGACTATGATAAACTATGGTAATTCTGTAATGTCGTCACGTAAAAGTGAATTCCCAACATTGTTCAACAATATGAACAATTCATGATTCCGAAAGAGGAATCAATTAACGCCTTTGCTACATTTAACACTATTATTACTAGTCTAAAAGCACTTGATGAAGGTTTTTCTAGCAAGAATTTTGTTAGGAAATTTCTTAGGGCATTACATCCTAAATGGAGCCCAAAAGTCATGGCGATTGAAGAATCAAAGAATCTAACAACTCTATCACTTGACGAACTCATTGGAAATTTAAAGGTTTATGAATAAGTAATTAAGAAAGATTCTGAAACAGTCAAAAGCAAAAGAGAACAAAGTAGATCTATTGCCTTGAAAGCTAGAAAGGAATCTAGTGATGATGATAGCTCAACCTCCGATAGTGAAGATGAAGAATACGCCATGGCCGTAAGAGACTTCAAGAAATTCTTCAAAAGACGAGGACGATTCGTAAGACAACCACATGAAGAAAGAAAATCATTCCAAAGAAATAAAGACGACAAAAATGGCAAAGGCGAAAGAAAATGCTTTAAGTGTGGAGATCCAAATCATCTCATCGGAGAATGTCCGAAACTATCAAAATATCAAAATCAAAAGGCGTTTGTTAGAGGATCTTGGAGTGATAGCGACAAAAGCCATAAGTATAAGCCGCTGAATATCTCCCTCGTTTTAGGACATTTGTCTTCCTGGCATGAACTAATTTAAAAAAATTCAAGAAAGACGCAACCATTTAAGCTTCAAGAACAAGAAAAGGCAAAGACTTCAAGGATGTATCCTTCTCCCTTGCCCCCCCTACTGATTTCGACATGTCGTAGTTAGCAACACCATGAACCGCGCATATTATTGAGAACTTGTGTTGAGGAATAAATAAGCTCAAATCTAACCCGTGAGAATCAATTGCTAATCAAATCTCTACTTAAAAACCTCTCTCTGCTATCTTTAAACCAACCGTCTTGTAGGCTTTTTGAAGTAACCACTGATGAAGTAAACCAGATATACCAATCTTGAAACTGAAGTTGTATTCCCCGTTCTTGTGACTTAAGCTTGCACTAATGTTGGAAGAACGGTGTAGAGAATTTGTGCTCCAAGCAAATCTCTAAGTACTCAATACTCCACACCCAAGAGTATTAGTACTTCATCACCTCTTGCGAATCATCCACAACGTCTTATCGCTTAACGTGTGACAACAGAGTACTACAACGTAACCCTTAATTGATAGTTTAACCACAGAACATCAACCATCCCCCCTGTGACTCTGAACAGATAAACCAGTCTTCAACTTAAATTAAGCTCGAGCAAGTTATCCATTGAAAGTCATGCATCAGCCAACCCCGACTTCAAGATAAAATAAGAACAACGCCTCGAAAATGGTCCACTTCACTCTTCAAATGAATGAACCCGATCAACTACCGTAGTCCACAAAAAAATTAATTCCAAAACTAGCCTTTAAGTTTCATGATTCTTTATCCAAATTGGTCTCGGTCTCGTCTCATTGTCATTTGTCATTTTCTCCACGAATACACCCAATAACCATTTAATCTCAAATGTATATTCCAAGTTAACCAATTTATACACCAATTTGTATAAACTATTGGTTAAGAAGATAGGACTACAATAAATAAGCTCAAATGTAACTATTAACAACTAAATGATGGCAAAGAAATCAATTCCCAGTGAATCATTTGAGGCCAAATTAGTGTCAATACGAAACAATTAACACTCATTGAGTTTTACTCAGGTCCTATCACAAACTCCAGCCCATAATCAACACCAATATACATTAATTCGTCAGGCCAATTTAAGAAGAAATTTGCCCATCTCCATTTAATTATCCCGGTCCATAATAAATAAGATAACGAGGGTGATATATAACATTCAATCAAAATCCTAATATGATCTCAACGGTCATTAACCCTAACCCCATTTTCCTTCGCCCTCCCCACTTCATTTTCTTCCAATATCACATATTACAGTCAAACACTCGTGATCTCCCCAACAATTAGATCTCGCACAACCACAATCACCACTTCCATAAGTTAAATCACACGCACGTAATAAAATTAAAAAAACAAATCCTGTATAACACCAAAACCTTTCTTCATATTTCAATCTCAACTAAACCATAAGAGATTTTATTTGGTCTATTTCAGCTCACCAAACCAAACAACAATAAACAAGCTAGCTCCTTGATTCTTGTCTTCAAGATCATGATAAGAGGTCCGGTAGGTGTATAATTTTGATTGATGTGTGTATGTGTTTGTTTTTATTATTAATCGAAACAAAGGATGATTACAACAGATTTGTTAATAATCTTTCTTTATATTCGAATATTGAAAGAGGTTGAGAAACCTACAAGGATCGATGATGATATGTGTTTAGTCGAGAAGAAAATTGGTGACACATAACCACAAAATCTGAGATTAATTTTTCATTTCATTTCTTTTATTTCGAGTCTTGATTATTGAAGGGGATGGGAGTTGTATTGATGTGATGATGGGTTTAGGTTTAGTATTGGATTTGATTGATGAGGCTGTGATTATGGTTGATTGTTGTTATGGGTTTGAGTATGTTTTTCTTTTATGATCCTTTGCATTTCAGTTTTGACCTTGACTCCTTGAGTATGTTATGGGTTTAGGTTTAGACTCACTTGAGTTTGACCGGGTCAACTCGGTAAATACCGAGTTGACTCGGTTTGGTTTAGTTCGACTTTAAACTGGTTCGGCTCACAAGGGTGACCAACTCGTTCGGTCCACTAAGTTTATAAAACCCCGTACGGTTATCCTCAAAGAGTTACCACTCGTTCGGTTCACTAAGTTTGAAACTCGTTCGGTCCACTAACAAGGCAACTAGTTCGGCTCACACTTGGTATTTACTCGTTCGGTCCTCCTCAAACTAACTCGTTCGGTTGAACTGGTTCGGTTCGTGAAGAAGATTGACTGGTTCGGTTCCGTCTAGGTTTGAACTCGTTAGGTTGAACTATACCCAAAAACATGGATCTTAGTTGTTTTTTTTTCAAACTATATGGAACCAAAAAAAATAGATTAGCTCAAAAAATAAGCTTGTGATTTAAGCTTAAATAAGCTGAGACCAAAAACAGAAGTGGGTGTATACGAATTTTTGGAAAACAAGAAAGGACCAAAAATAACTTATAAAAATAAAAAAGAAAACTGTTATAAACAGTTTCTTGCAACAAACAAAAAACAAATTCGCACACCTTTGTAAAAGAAAAATAAGATACGAATTTTTTTCTTATTTTTTTTTAAATAAGCTGTTTATAAGCTGTTAAGACCAAAACAACACAACGACAGATTTGACAAAGTAACAAGACCAATGGACCCATTAAAGATAAAATCCGACCTCAAGATAATGTTGCCTATGGCTCTTGAAACCAATTAGGAAAAATCATGAAAACTATGATCCGGTGGTCTTTGTGAAGTCAAACCACAAGAAAGCCATTTTTAGAGAAGAAAGTAGAGAGATGGAAGATGAACTAGTGATATTTGATGGAAAAATGGATGAAGGATTCAAAATGACTCAACAATGCCAGAATTGACCTCACCCTCTATGGAACCCATTAGAGGGTTAATATATAGCCCAATACGCCTCTAAAAACTATACTTATTGGCCCTATTCAAGTCCCTCGCGTAGTGATTAGATAAACAATATAATTCTGAATGTCGTCACGTAAAATTGAATTCCCACATTAATGATATCAGTTTTTGATCTACCAAAAAAGGTCCCTGTGTGTGAGGAGTTTAAATCCTTGATGAAAAGCCATTTCAGATGAGTTTCTATGTGAACTCACATTTTTCCTAGGATTACAAGTCAAACAGAACAAAGAAGGGAATCCTTCAAACTCAGACAAGTATGTAGCTGAGAAACTCAAGTAAATTAAAATACTTGTAAAGTGTAGAAAACTGCAATAAAACCCGCCAGGAGACCAAAGTGGCATTGACTAAAAGTAGATGAAGCTGTTTTGATGGATGTACACCAATACAAATCCATATAGGTTTCTCTCATGGTTTTTAACTGCCTGCTGACGGACCTGAATAATGTTTTTAGTTATAGCTTTATTCATGATTTCAGGTCACTCCCCAAGAACTAACGATCTTAATGCTGTGAAGAGAATCTATAAGTACCATTACTGGCAAACCTAATTTTGGCTTAAGTTAATCCTAGAGAATCACCTATTTTGACCTAGAAGCTTTCTCTGATAGTGATTATGGAGTAAAACCCTGACAAAGGAACTCCAAAACTGTTGGTTGGGTTAATTTCTTGGACAAAGACTATCTTATGGCAAATGCAAGAAAAAGACCATAGTGGCTAACTTCTACAACCGAGCTGAATATTTAGCTGCTTGTAAATTGCTTTAGACAAGTATTGTGGGTTCAAAATCAACTGCTGGACTATGGTTTCAATTTCATGAATACCAAAATCCACATTGATAATGAAAGCAACAATGCATTGTGAAAACCCAGTGTAATCATTCCTCAAGACAAAGCACATCGAGAAACGCCACCCATTTTATACAAGATTGTTAAGAGAAAGAAGCTCATTATGGTGGAAAAATTCACACAGACATAAATGTACTGACCTATTGACCAAAAACCTTTTTTGATGGACCAAGGTTTAATTTCTTAGTGGTTTAGTAATTGTTAAGATAAACTGCCATCGCTACGTTTAAGGGGATGCTTAGTTAATAGCTTGTATAATTCTGTTAGATAGTTTAACTAAATTTTGGCTTAAGCAGTATTAATTCTGGAAGTTAGTAGTATTAATGTCGGTATTAGTGTTAAGGTAATTCTGCTTTATACAATACTCCTAGCAGCATGTTTTTCTTGTTTTTTAGACTAATTCTTGCGCAGGAATAGCATGGATTTTTGCAGATGTAAGGAAGGTGTGATAAGTGACTTTGATTTAGTAAGTCCTTTAGAAAATACTTAAATTCTAGATGACAAAGAGTTAATGACAGGTTGAAAACATACTTAATTCATGGTTGACCAAAAGTTAATTCTGGTAGTGTTTAAATTTTAGATTATGGGGTGTGGTTCCCGTTAGTGCTGGTTTGCGGGAAATTGACTTTTGCTGTTTAAAAACACTTTTTAAATGTTACCGTGTTATAGATTTTATCCACGGCGCTAAATTTTTTGTATAATGTCTTTAACCAAAATAAGGCTAAATATACAGATAAAGTTTGATTTCTCTTTCATACTTATCTTTTATTTACTATCTCCCTCTTACCAAAGTAACAATCTTCTTTATCTTTACAAAGGGTATATTCAATTTTCTTTTTACCAGCATCTAAAACCTCACTCGTTCCTAAACCCAGTCATTTTTCTATCCACTTACTACCTTATTGCAACTATTCAAATCATTGTGGCTCAATAAACTACTGGCGACAAACATAATCAAAGTGGATTTTTGGCAAACCAGACCGAAAGTGCAGGGTTTTACAGAAATAGTTGATTTTTCTAAGAGGTTTCACAACCTCAGGTAATGCTTTTAACTAATAAGTCCAATATCCCATGATTCCCATAAAACATTTTGGGCAAGACTGCGACAGCCATAACTCTTGTTGATTGGGGACTTCTCGAGTTAAAAGAAACTTATTGATACTATTTAGTATACAGATCACTAAGGCATCTATAATAAGAAGTAAGCTTCCAATAGCAGATGCTTCAGGATGTAACCAATTTGCCAGATAATGATATTTTTGGGGGATGGGGCATAAGGGTATCCTACTGATGGAATCTTTTTACCTTTGGAAAACTTTTTCAACACCCCAAAGGAGAATTCTTATTCCAACCGTATATTAACATGTAGAACTCAAAAGTGGTGGATATGGATCAATATGGTAGCAATATTGCTACTGTGCCTATTGATTTGTCCTTTCCACTGGCAGAAGTTTAAATAATTTTCCAAAACTAATTTTTGATGCGCATGGTGGCAAACTTAAAAGAAAAACCAAAGTTTTTGATTGTTATCCTCATTTTCTGCAAAATGATTTTGGAATACAAACTGAAAACAAACACCCATTATCTGGCTGTGACCTTGACCAAAAAAGATTTTTGGAAACATGAAATGGGTTTTAAGGAGTGTTACCAAACCTTTGTTGCTACAATGTGTGTCCTATTGATGCTCCAAGTGCGGAACAAGAAGCTCCATCTGTCACACAACCTCACCATCATCTCTTGTTATTAACCACCAACACCACCTACAAACTCCATACCTATACCATCTGAATGCCACAACTATTCCACCTCTTCTCAACCTGCACCTCCTACACCTATCGCAGACACTTCCTACGCATCCCCCTCAACCTTTTACCTTCATCTGCAATGAACCAATGGATCATACCTTTTAACAACCATTCCACTACCAACAACCACCTTGACACCGAGACAAGCAACCAACTACATTTCTATTGCTTAATAACAAGGATTGTGACTTGTAGAAGCAGCTCAAGGAAACCAAAACAGACCTTTGGAAAGCTACCATACTTTGGTGACAGAGTAAAGACTTTGGAGGTGCTTTAAAGAGAAAGACAAGAGGATTCTTATGTTTTGATTCTGATGAGGAATAAACAGAGGCACAGGGGAAGAAGACTCATGATTTAGATCCTCATGTTTCTTTGGTATAAGAGCTTGTAAACTACCCATAAAGCCACTCATGATTTAGATCTCTGGTTATTCTTATGGTAAAAAAACACGAGAGCTTGTTAGCATTATCCCACAATAACTGTCAATGTTTTTCAGGGGAGGAACAAGTTAAGATCAGTAAGCCCTATCAACTTTAGAAGCTGCTCAATCTTAACAAAAGTTAAAAAAGATCAAGTCAGTGACAAGGAAAGAGATACCAGAAAGGAAGGAGGTTCAAAGAATTTGTTGGTAAGGTTTTGGACTTTGAAGAAGTTAAGCCTGCCTTTGAAAAAGTTAATACTGGTGGCATTAAAGTTAGTTCTGGTATTGAAGAGATTAATGCTGGCAGTTTGGATGTCAATACTGGCATTGATCCAGTTACTACTGAATATGCATAAGATCACAGTAACCTCCCGACAGAGGTAGAAGAGAAGTAAAGCTCCAATGACAGAAAAAGAAGAGAACACAAAGCAACTAGAACGACAAAAAACAAATTCCTTCAAGAAGAAGCTGGACTTTGCTGAAGCTATCAATAGATGCTTTTATGAAAAAGCTTTGGAAAAAGGAAGAATGGCCGAAACAAGTTCATTTAGATTCACTATTGTCAAACGGATGAGCGTGAAGAGCAAGAATTAAACAAAGAAGCAAAAGAAAAGGAAGGCTTCAAGTTTCAGTTTTGAAGATCAATCTTATACTTGAAGAAAGATTTGGATACTATTAAGAGCAAAGCTTGAATAAATACAAAATTAAAGGAGATTGTGCTTGAAAGGATCTTACTATGAAGATTATGCAAAAAGGAGGGTAGATGATGGTAAATCAAAGAAGAAAACACTTTGGCAAGGGGAAAGAGCTAGAGCAAAAAAGAATAAGCCTTGACGTCCAAACACAGCTTCAGGAACTATATGTCAAACTTTCAAAAGAATCAAGGGACATGAGAGTTGACATCAAATGAAGAAGTTGAAGATATAAAGAGTGAAGCTCAGAATTTGAAAAATTAGTTAAGCAATTAGATACCTATGTCCCTATGAACTTTGAAGCAACAAAGGAAAGTTTGAAGGAGATTTGTGAAAGCTTCAAAACCAAAACTGGCAAAGAAGCTATAGAGTTTGATATGACGGTACTCAAAATCCAAAGAGGGAAGAAGTGATTGAAGAAGACAAAGATGTTAAGCCAACCAAGATACTGTAAAGAGGAGAAAACATATAGGCAAGGAAAGGATTCCATACAGACCAGATAAGGTATGAGAGCGTGAAGATCAGATGAAGCTAATGAAAAAGATGATTCAAACTATCAGTTACAAAAAATTCCCATTAATCAAGTTTCCTGTACTACAAATCACCTAGTAAGCCAATTACTAAGATCAATTAAGCAATGTAGGACTGGAGTATACCAGATTGTAAGTAGAATGGAACAATATTGGGTATACAAAAGCGTTGGATCAATGCTGACTGACATTATCTGCAAAGAGATGATATTACAGAGCTATAACATAGAAATGTCATTAAGAAACATGGTATGAATGGAGCCAGAGGATGAATTTGAAAAGTACTTTGGGAATCTTTGAAAACGATTTGAAGAACCCCTTAGTGACAGGGTATTCAAGTAAATACGGCTCACGCAAAGCTAAAAACGGGAAAATCTTACTAAATCGGGTAAACGTAAAATTAATAACTCGCTTAAAATGAAAAATAGAAATAAAGATCGGAGTAAATAGTGACCTTAAATATGGAATGTTACACTAAAAGAAAATATCCTTTAACTGCTGAGGTATGTAAAGCTATGCTAGATAACAATCTTCAAGGAGGAAAACCAGATGAGGATTGCTACAAACTTTTGAAATGGATGGAGAAGCAAGCTGGCATTAGGAAGTAATGGAGATGAGGAGAACAACACTTGGTGGAGGTGCTATGCACTAACACAACAAATGGTTATCAGTCTACCATGTCTAACAAACATAAGGACTGGCTAGTCCAGGAGCAAACGGCTCTTGGTAAAGACTTCTCAAATTCGTTAATGGCTGATAATTTGCCAAAATTTGTATGGTTATCAACTCACCATATCTGGTTAATAAAGAGTTGGCTAGCCCACAAGTTTATGGATTGTGGTAAAGGCTGTGGAAAAACCATAACTAGTCCATAAGATTATGGCTTATGGTAAAGACAAATTGCAAATCCATATTAGATGGTTGACACTTTACCAAAAAGTGGATGGTACATCAACTCACCAAGTTTCATGTACAAAGAGTTGACATGGTAATCAATCCACCATGGAATTTACCTTTTCTAGGTGCCAAAGGATTGACTAGCCCTGAGCAAACGGCTACAGGTAAAGGCATATCAAATCCGTTTATGGCTATAATGGTTTGCCAAAAACCATATGGTATTCAACTCACCAATGTTTCATGTACTGAGAGTTGAAATGGTTTTCAGTCGACCATGGACATGCACCTTTCTGGTGGCCAAAGGACTGACTACTCCAGAGTAAATGGCTAACTGGTAAAGAGACATCAAATCCATTTAAAGTTTCAATGATTCACCTCTCACAGGAGTTAACACACCTGGAAGTGATGAGAATAGTCTGAAACTATATGATTTGATTGCTGATATGAAGGGTTGCTGAAAAGTTTTTGAAGAATTGTGGCAGCAAAGATCAAAAAGAGATAATTTGAAGAATTGCAGCTCAAGAATAATTTGAAGAGTTTTATTTACAACATCCTCAGGAAGCTCAAATGGAAGACACTTGAAGAAACTTGAAGTTCACAAGTGAAGATCAAGTTAGGGGAGGATTGTTGGGAAATATATTGTAAAAGACTTAATACTGGTAGTATAACAGTTAAGTCTGGTAGTATTAGTTAGTTCTGGCAGTACTAAGTTAAGTCTGGCAGTACTATAGTTAGTACTGGTAGAGTGGCAGTACTATAGTTAGTACTGGTCGTATGTAGTTAAGTCTGTTTATGTAACAGAATAGAGGTAATAGTTATCTTAGAGATATTTTAGGAGATATCTTAGGAAAGGATATGCATTATCCTTTCACACGTTTTGTAAAGCCTTCTAGGGTTTCCTTGGTGTATAAAAGGAACCCTACGGCATAGAGTTTCATATATGTAATAGAAGCATTGAAGCTTAATAGAAATCAATAGCAAAATTAGTATTATTGTTCTTCTTAATTCTTGTGTTAAGATTCCGCATTAACACTTGATATTCATAGTCAGTGTCTCTCACATAGTTGATTTGGATTTATTCAAGTTAGCTATTGTCTTACAAAGGCTATATAGATCCAATACAAAGGACCTACAAAGTATCATAAATCCGGTTAAGCGTAAAAATATCTCGTGAGAATCAACTGCCAATAAACAAACCTCTGTTATTTTCTCCTCTGACTTATTCATTTCCAACCTCGTATTCTGTCGGCTATCTGTAATGAATACTTGATGTAGAAAACCCATTATGACAAACCCGATAAGGAAGCAATATCCCCTAGAGTTGTGACTTAATCTTGTACTATTCGTGTGACGAAAAAATCTCTTGAAATATCCTCAACTACGTGAGACACTGAGTACTACAATGCAACTCCTTAAAGTGATAGCTACTTTGTGGGTATAGAGGGAAAGAAACACAAAAGCAACTAGATATTCAAGTCTTTGTCACTCTTCGTCTATGCTCGAACAAGTCATATTCTTTGAAGAGGTAGAAAGAAATGAAGATGAAATAAGTACACATCCCTGTGAGATACTACTACAATCACGAATAAGTAATAATGAATCATCCCCGTAGTCACTTCTTACGGTTAAATCCCAAAAATTAGCCTTTTTAACGGTTTTCGTGAATCTTTAATAAGGATCGTTTTAAGCAATACGTGATGTTTTATAATTTTGCGTTTGTAATCATACTAGTCCAACCCATTCTATCAAAAATGATATTCAGCCTAAAACTTCGAATATACAAAATTTCCAGCCCAAGACTTTATTAGTGAAGGTCCATGGCAGCCTAATGGTAGATTTTGACATTAGTCCTCAGCCCATTAACAGCCCATGCCTTTTTCGATATAATCCTATAACACAAGTATACCATCCATTCCACACAAAAACCCTACTTCTTTATTCATCTGCCTGTTTCTCTCACTAGAGATAACCTTCATCCACCAAACCCTAAACACTAAAACAAGTTGCGCCTCTCTCTTATCCTATGCAGTCTCCAACCATTTTCATACCAACACCACAATCAACGCAACCAAGATCAAGAAACCATGTATCTTGTAATCTCACAACCATCAATCGTATTCAGTTTGTACAAACCTACGAAAGAAGAAGGTGTCAAGATCTTTTTCGGCATCAGACCTTATACATGTGTCTCGGGTAGGTGTTTTACTTGTTGGTTTTGTGTTAAAGTTTGATGATGAAAACGTGTGAAATCATTAACGATTTTGGTTTAGAACCTCAACATGTATCTAAGATCGTTGAGTTTTCGGTTTGTGTTTTGAGTCTTATTGTGTTGTAAATATAAGGTATGTGAGATGTTTGTGAAGGATGGGATTTTAGGTTAGTGGTTTTGTTGATTGTTGAGGTTGACTGATGTTGATGTTAATGGCTGTTCTTCCACTTTTTTCGATACAGATCAAAATTACTATATCGAAATTTATTATTGAAATTTGTTTAAAATTTCAGCTTCAATTTCTATTTTCGATATAGATCGAAATTGGTTTATCAAAAAAATAATTTCGATAAGAATATTTTTCGGTTAAAACTCTTGATCAATCGAAATTGATTTTTAGAGAAAGATCTGATGTAGCAGATTGTGTAGATATGAATTTGTAGCAGTTTAAGCACAGATCTGTTGTTTTTCTTCTTTTCAATTTTGACAGTCAGTTATAAAATCGAATTTGACCAGTTGACTAAAAGTCAACGTCGAATTTTTTCTTAGCAAACGACGAGGTATGCTAGTACTAGTAGTGAATAACAAACGATCTTCTTGTTCTTTGAATCAATCAACTAGCGAACAATGAATCACCAAAAGAAGTGACGATCGAATACAAAACAAAAAAACTCAAAAGGTGTTTGTTTGTTACTGTTGATCGAATGAAGAAAAAACAAAGATTCCAAGATCTTTGAAAACCAGTCAACAAAAGAAGAAGAAAATCGAACTATATGTTTAGTTTCTTTTTTCAAGTTATATGTGTTGACTAATCAAAACACAAACCATATATATAGCCCTCAAAATAAATCTCCTAATCCTATTAGGATTCTAGTTACAACCGGCTAGGAAAAAAGAAAGGCAACCGAACCCTTTGTCTTTGGTTTATTAATAATTAGTCCCTCATGTTCAACCATTAAACTCTTAACTAATTATTTAATACTCGTTAACTTTTAACGATCGTTTGTTATACATTTAATATATATTACATTAATATATTTTCTCGTCATTTAACATATAAACGTGTGCGTCCCCTTAGGCTCGAAAATATTTTCGGACATATATTAATTCATATATGGTCATAATCCAACAGCTCCCACATGGCCATTTAGTTAATAAATATAATAACATTGGTAGCGTCTAGCAACACCCAAAGCTCCCAACAACAACCGAAGTGGTTTCACAGGGATGAACAAATGATTTAAAATTTATAATCCCTTTGTTTCCGATACCGTTTTTAAACTTGTAATCAGTGATCCAAATGTCCATTCCATATTTAACGATTCTGATTCTCATATATGAAAGTAATCACGAATCCGAAAATCAATGAGCCCCAATCATCAATAAAAGATGAGATATTTACAGTAACAGCCAAACCCACATCTGATTATATTCTACGAGGGGCCCCTGTGGCATCTTCTTCAAACAATTTGAAGGAACAAATTCTATATTGACTACAAGTGTCAGCATCAGTGGCATAAACCATTATGACAAAGCCCTTATTATTTTACCTTATTCATGAACGACTTAACCAATATCAAGAAGGAATAACCACATATGCTAACCTACTTGCATCACAATGTCTAATGTATTTATGTAAATAAAATCACGTCCAAGATTCACTTGATGACGTCGAACCATATAAGTGATATTCATGTGCGGGTAATCCAATATCATCTTAAGAATAACAAGTGAGTTTGTGACTTATCATAATATCTCCAAAATACACCAATCACCAGAATTGTTCTTAGTTTAAACAATATTCCCAACATCGTTAATCGACAACGGATTAATTTAGAATAATATAATTATTATTCATGGATTTAAACATGCAAATATAGGACACAATTTATAATATAAAATAACAAAATACCAATGTATCATTATCATAAAATAAAATTGTTTTCCATCCCTTATCCAAATACTAAAACACAGATATACATGAAACTACAAAGCAGGACGAAGCCCCATGTCCCCTGGCATGTTTGAGTAATCATTCTATTTGATAAAGCCTTTGTAAAAGGATCAGCTAAGTTGTTATCTGTGAACTTTAAGTATCCTTCTGAGCGCCCAGTTCAACCCGCCACCCAACCAAAGCAAACCGACAACTCGCGAACATAATGAATATCGTCATGATAGTGTCTGGCGCCTTTCTGAACCCCCGGTTCATTAGCATAATGAACTGCAGCTGAATTGTCGCAGTACATATTCAAAGGTTCATTTATCATTGGTACTATACCAAGCCCTGAGATAAATTTCCTAATCCAAACAGCTTCCATGTGCAGTTTCCTGAGCAGCAAAGTATTCAGATTCTGTAGCATACATTGCATTTGGTACTTTGCTTGAGCTCTTCCAATCCACTGCGCCGCCATTCAAAACGAAAACATATCCTGGTCTGAGACTTAAATGTCATCTCTAATCAGTCATCGATACCCAGCATCGCAATAGCATTCAACTCTATGTACTGTGCTATAGATTCCACCATAAACAAGAACATATCTTTAGTATTTCTTAAAATACTTAAGAAGTTTTTCTTCAAATCAGTCCAGGAGGTTCACCTGGATTCCTGTTGAAAATCGGCTTGTATATTTTGCGCGAACGCAACATCAGGTCTAGTGCATCTAACCGCATACATGATGGATCCTACAGCCGAAGCATAAGGTACATTCTTCATGCGATTTACCTCTTTAGGCGTTTGAGCACCTTGTGATTTGTTCAAGTCAAGTCTTTCTTGCATGGGGATATGACCACGTTTGGAATTATCCATTTTGTATCTCTTAAGATCTTATCCATGTTAAGCATATTGACAAATTCCTAACTAATCGCTTTCGATCTATCTCTATAGATCTTGATTCCAAGAATAAATGCCGCTTCCCCAAAATCTTTCATGGCGAAACACTTTCCAAGATAATCTTTTACACTTTTGTAAACTTGGAATGTGATTTCCCATGATGATTATGTCATCAACATACAAGAGAGGATGTAACATTACTCCACTAGCCTTTTGATATACACATGGGTTTCTCATCAAGATTTTGAGCAAAACCAAACTTTTTGATTTCCCCATCAAATCTTTTATTCCAGCTTCTTGATGCTTGCTTAAGACCATAAATGGATCTTTGAAGCTTGCATACTTTTCTGGGATGATTAGGATCAACAAAACCTTCAGGTTCACCTATAAGATGCTTCCATCAAGTAACCAGTTTAAGAAGCTGTTTTAACATCTATTTGCCATATCTCATAATCATAGTATGCTGCTATAGATATGAGAATTCTAATAGCTCTAATGTCAGCGACAGGTGAGAACGTTTCTTCATAATCAACCCCGTAGAGTTGAGTATAACCTTTTGCTACAAGACGAGCTTTATAGACGTGTACAATACCATCCATGTCGGTCTTTTTCTTAAAAAGCCATCTGCTCCCAACGGTCTTACAACCAGGAGGAAAAGAGGTGGGGGGGGAAGATCGACCAGGACCCATACCATATTGTCCATCATGGATTGGTATTCGCATTCATACATGATCCACTTAATTAGATATTTCTGAATCTAACATTGCAGTCATTATCGCTAGAGGGTTTCAATAATATACCCCTAGACTATGCTCCTCCACCTCTACATTTAGACATAAGCGGTTTGGAGCTCGACGTGTCCTTTCGGACCTACGAATTCGTAATCACAATCCTCTTTGTGGTGGTTCCAAACCTCCACCGATATAGGAATGTTGCTAGTGATTTCAGAAGGTGTTGTATCTTCTTCTTCTTGAATTTCTTCAAGATCTACCGCCCTCCCACTGATTTCTTGACTTATAAGACGCTTCTCAAAGAATTCAGCATACTTGCAACAGCAATTAAGTTTTCAGGTGGAAGTAGAAAATAGAAACCCATCGTTTTGGCCCCCTATTTTTGGTTATCCTAATAAGATACACTTAACATATCTTTTTCCGTAGTTGTCAGGCGTATCTCTCTTCACAAGAGCCTCACATCCCCAGACCTTTAAGTAAGACAAGTTTGGAACTTTTCCATACCACAATTCATATGGTGTTTTGTCAACCTTCTTAGTTGGAACCATATTGAGAATGCGTGTTGCAGACTCTAGAGCATAATCCCAAAAGGATAAAGGCAGAGTTGTAAGATTCATCATAGATCGCACCATATCTAACAAAGTACGGTTTCTCCTCTCAGACACTCCATTATGTTGTGGTGTGTATGGAGGAGTAAGCTGTTGAACAATTCCGTTAGCTTTTAGATAATCTTTAAACTCTTGGCTATTTATTCGTCACCCCATCTGATCGTTGCCTTAATGGTCTTCCCGAGTTGATTTTCAACTTCATTTTTAAACACTTTGAACGTTTCAAAGACCTCATGTTTATGTTTAAGAAGATAAACATAACCATAACGACTATAATCATCTGTGAATGTAATGAAGTAGCTAGCACCTTGTCTTGACACATGTCTAAGTGGACCACATACGTCAGTATGTATTATTCCAAGAAGATCTTTTGCCCTTTCGTTACTATGAGGGAAAGGTTTCTTTTGTCATCTTTGCCAGATAAATAACAAGATTCGCATTTATCAAAAGATTCATCATACCGTTGACTTAACAGCCCATCTTGTTGCAGCTGTCTAATACGTTTCATGTTTAAAATTAGTCAAGACGACATAGCCAAAATAAGTTGTAGTCCAAGTTATTCATGACTCTTTTATTTGCTAACATTATAAATAGAATTAACATTGGTAAGCAAAGATCATGCAATATCAATATTCATAAATACCATTACGAGGAACATCATTAAAATAAAGAACACCATTCTTTGAAACTGAAATTCCATAATCCGTAAAACATTGAACAAATCCATTGTCAACCAAACGAGAAACTGAAACTACACCTCTAGTTATAGAAGGTGCATAATGACAATTGTCTAAACAAATCCAAGGCCATTAGGTAAACTAAGTCAAAACTTCCATTGCTTCTACTTGTGCACGAACACAAATTCATGTCCCACGGTACAAGTAAAGAGCTCTTGTTTTCAGCTTCCTGTCTCAATCCCAAATCCCTGTTTTGTAGATACATAAGTTAGTACCACAACCAGTGTCCATACACTCAGAGTTATTATTAGGAAAAGAAAATAATTCTATTGTGAAGATACCCGATATAACTGGCAGAGCAACTTTGACTTCCTCTTCTCTGCAACGTCAGCAAGATACACAGACATTTCCTTTTCCAATGTCCTACCTCCTTATATTGGTGGCAGCATCATCCTTAGCTGGGGCGCTCCTTAACAATCAGGCTATTTTGTTGGGCTTGGGGACAATAATACTATTCTTATCCTTCCCTTGCCATTAACCTTATTCTTGCCTTTTGCATTAAAGCGCGATTTCTTATTGGCCTTCCTGAATTTTACCACTTTAATCATCATTACTTGTGGTGTTTCAGCCTTCTTAGGTAAACCCTTCTCATACTCAATAAGCATAGCATGAATTTCACCTATTGTCTTCCCCATGTTATGCATATTGTAATTTCTTACAAATCCCACAAAATCTTTAGTAAGGCCATTAAGGATTAAGCCTACTGAGATATCCTGTGGTAGCATATAACCAAGACGTTCCAGTTGCTCCACATATCCTTTCATCATAAGGACAAAGTTCCGCAACTGATTTAACCCTCCTCTTGTTTGCAAGCTGGAAAAGAATTGGATTAAGTCAAACTTCTCCACTCCAGCTTGTTTCTCAAACATAGATCTAAGCTCCTGAATCATGTCATACGGATAGTGCAATTCAAACTGTCTATGTAGTTCAGGGGTCATACTCCCAAGCATAAGACAAGCAATTTCAGTATGAGCATCATATAGAGCTGTCCACTGAGCCACAATGTTAGGTCGGGGCATGCACAGCCTCAGGGAGCAGGAGGTAAAGGCTGTTCAATGACATGCAATTTTCTCTCGAACACTCAAGACTAACTTAAGTCGAGCAAACCAGTCATTGAAATTATTACCAGAAAGTTTTTCTTTTTCAAACATCGACCTGAAAGCCGAATGGTTTTATTGTTGTTTGAACAGGTAGTGCCGAGCTACAAAACATAACAAGTTCAAAAATAAGTATTTCGATAATACACCATGAAGAAAATTAATTACCCAATGTTTTAATTAAATAAACAATTAATTTCCTAAGTTAGTACCCAACTTGAACCATACCCCACCACATCAGTTATCTGCAAGTGATGGTGTAATTCAAAATGTAATCAACGATTGATATTCACAACTTTATGCAATTCCTAACCAGATGGGACTTACTGTTATTACAATAATATCTAGTAAGCATGTTTCATCCCATCTATGCCGCGTGTTAACAGGTCTAACCACAACGACGCTAAGTCGTCCAATCAAAAAACTGTAATTATGTAACACTCACCGTCTCACGGAAAAGCGTATAATTACCTTGTGATTGCAAATCTACACACGTCTCACGCATAGGTAAAGAGTAATCAACAAGTGTTTTTACAAATTGGATGGCAAACAACTTAGTTTTAAAAAAATAAGGGATACATCATTTGACGTGTCAAAAATTGTACGAAGAAGCATGCATACATCATCGAAACAAGAATTTAATAAAAAACTTTTACTCAATTAAGTTATTATTACGGTATCACCTATTATCCTTGTATCTTATACATAATTAAAGTAGATACCTTAAACAATTGGACGATCCAACGAGTGTTTAAAAGTAAAGATTTTTTTTTTTATCGCGGAAAAATTAAAGAATGATGTAAAAATCATTCAAACCCTATACCATTCGCAACTTCCTACATAGTATACAAGGTAAGGAAACTACAACGTAGTCAGGTATTATAGGGTAATGGTATCAACAAGACCGAAGTCTTGATGAGTCTCCCGAGACCTTATCCTTGGCAACTAAAAAGGTAACTTTGACAAATTACGTCATTGGTAAAACATAAAAACTTTAATTTAAAACAATTATGAACAAAATTGCTAGTCTAATCATGGAAGATTTTACACCGGATGTAAGCCGGATCCATTTTTGACTTTTTGCAATATATAGTCCATGATAAATCTTATTTCGATAATCATTAGTCATGTTTATTTTTGTTTTCAGAAAAACTCTTTTATTTTCTCACAAGTCAAGAACTTAAAATAAAACTAATAAACATCAACTAAACTAAATAACATTTATTTAAACACACTTAACAATTAAGGCATGCAAACATTAAATATGATCCTAATTATCTAATAATAAAACATGCATTTATTCATATAAGGCTCCTTCGTCCTATAAACTCCGGCCACATACATCGAAACAATCGATTGCGTAAGCCTTATATAAATAAATACCACATAGCACATAAAACCTTTTAATTATTTTAGGCCCCATTCATTCAAAAATAAGGGTCTTCCCGAATTCTTGAATCATGGATCTTACCAGTTAAGAAAAATAATTAAAGTTATGTGTATCTTAATCATATTTAAAACAAATCCTTTTAACAATTAACAAGATTTCAATAAATAATATTAATCCATGATAAATTTGCATGATTTTATCATGGATCTAATTTTAACAATTTAACATATTTAAATCAATTAACAATTAATACATAAAATTGCATACAACTTAGATCTCGTCTAATTAATTTTATTAACTTTCAAGATCAAATCTTTTTAACAATTTAACGCCCAACGGGGCATTAAAATTAATTAAGAAACCTTAATTTGTCCAATTTTAATACTTGTAATTAAAGATTCTACACGATGGCTCGTGATGCCACTGTTGGGTTTTATGATCTAATTAACAATTAAATAACACGAGTACGCAGCGGAATAAATGATCACGTGTAGAACACAATAATTAACAAGATAGAAACATGTACCTTTTAGCACGAAACGATACACCGTTTAAAGGTAACCGTAAACACCGTCTTCTATATACGCGTGTGTATAATACAACGCGTAACCACTAAGAATCAAAGTATGATTCCTCTAAGCTTCCACACACTATACGTTCGTAGCAAACGACGAGGTATGCTAGTACTAGTAGTGGATAACAAACGATCTTCTTGTTCTTTGTATAAAAAACAATCATCAACTAGCGAACAATGATTCACCAAAAGAATTGACGATCGATATACAAAAACAAAAAAACACAAAAGGATGTTGTTGTTTACTGGTTGATCGAATGAAGAAAAAAACAAAGATTCAGATCTTTGAAAACCATACAACAAAAGAAGAATACAAAACACACTTAATTTTATTTCTTTTTCAAGTTATATGTGTTGACTAATCAAAACACAAACCATATATATAGCCCTCAAAATAAATCTCCTAATCCTATTAGGATTCTAGTTACAACCGGCTAGGAAAAAAGAAAGGTAACCGAACCCTTTGTCTTTGGTTTATTAATAATTAGTCCCTCATGTTCAACCATTAAACTCTTAACTAATTATTTAATACTCGTTAACTTTTAACGATCGTTTGTTATACATTTAATATATATTACATTAATATATTTTCTCGTCATTTAACATATAAACGTGTGCGTCCCCTTAGGCTCGAAAATATTTTCTCAAATAATAAATCAATATGGACCATAAACCAACATTGTTATTTGTTAAGATGAGGTATGGTGTTGTGAAGGATGGGATTATGGTAGAGTAGTGGATTTGATAGTGGATTGTTGATGTTGGCATAAGTGGTTCTTCTGTTTTCTTTTTCATTTTGGATCTGGTATCACTCGGTAATAACCGAGTTTACACTGAGTCGACTTAGTGTGACTCATTTTCGGTGTTGTTTGTTCCATCGAAATTGTAACATAAAAAATGGTTCATCGAGAATGGACATCGAAAATGATTACCAAAATTACGGCATCGAAATTACTCATCTAAAATGTTCATCGAAAAAGCTTAATCAAAAATTGCATCATCGAAATCGGATAAGTGTTTGTAGCAATTATAATAGTTGTTTCGGTATCTATTGAAATTGGTACAGATCTGTTCCTTTATCCTTTTTTTTCATTTCTTATTGTTAAAATCTGTCCACCGATATCATATTCGATACAAATCCTATCAACATCAAAACCAATTTTGATATAGATCTGTCACATCAAAAATTAGTTTTGATACATATTCTTGTAGCAGTTAATGGTATAAGAATAGTAGTAGAGCTGACCATGGAAAATAAAAGAAATGATCCCATCAAAAATGAAAAATCAACATCGAAAATGACCATAGTTTAGTAAGCTTATTCCAACAGATTTAGACATCGAAAAGTAGCACTTAATTGTAACCAAAATACGATAAAACCGTAATATGGCAATCTCGATTGCATAAAACACAACTGAGAGTCTTAACAATTAAGCACTTATTAAGCAGTTTTAGACCAGATCTGATTAATAAGCCATATAAGCACAACAATGGATTTAACAACAGATTAAGCATAACATTAAGCCGCTAAATATGAACTGAATGAGATGATTTCTTGAAAATCCACATCTGATCTGAATGAGTTGAATAAGCTAAAATAAACAGATTCTAGACTGAATAAGCCGAATAAGCTGAACCGAATAAGCTGTAAAACATCACTCATCGCCTATGCAGCTCTGATACCACTTGTTAGGTTTATTAATTCACGATATCGGGAGGTCGGGGTAACTCAAAATATGAATAAGCCATTTTAGAGAGAGAAAGTGATTTATTATTAAATGATTAGTGAATTGTTACAAATGAGAGGTTCACCCCTCTAAGAAAGATTAGAGGGGTTTATATAGCCCTTACATAAGCCATCTTTAGCACTATTACAATTCTAGTCCTTGTGTTTTAGGCTATAGATAAACTAATGTAACTCCCGTAAATGACGCCACATTTTTAATCCTAATAAGGCTATTTGATAGAGGCCACAAGTCAGGACCATTACAGGGATTGATCTTAAACCATCTCCTCCCATGTTTCTAGCCAATAACTTGGATGTACCCATGTTTCAGGTATGCCAACTTCCAAACCATTCTCTACCATATTACAGATAGTTACCACTGCATGCTTGCATGTCATCCCTGTCAAATTCCACTTTCTACAAGAACAACTTCTTTCTTCCACATTGACCACACACTAGTCCCTATATTGACTAACTGCTTGATACAAAAGCCCCCATTCCATGTTATAATGTATTGGGCAACTTGTTTCTTAATGAACTCAAAAATCTTAGTTACCTTAGGGGTGAGTGGACCAGTACTCTTGTTAATTACCTGTTGGACTATGACAATCCTTTTCATAAGATATTCTCTTATAAACTCTAAACATGTAATGATAAGATTGTCCCTTCCATCTAATAACTGTCTGTTTAACACCTCACACATGTTATTCAAAAGAACATCACAGTGAGGTCTTGTTGCAATGAGAATATATGAAGTTAATCCCCTATAATTGCTGCAATGAGAATATATGAACATCAAAGTGAGGTCTTACTAGAAAAGTAGGACCTTGCCCAATGCTGAGGTGGAATGTCTTTTAACCAATCATAAACATCCTTATTTTCACTCTTGAGTTCTTCTATGTTTCTGTTAAAGTGGGACACAGTGGTAGCAGTAGCTCATCTCCATAACAGTTCCTTAAATAGCTTTCCTCTTCATTGTAACTTCATGTTATCATAGATATGCTTCAAATAGTACCTATGTTCAGCACGTGGGAATGTCTCTGCCAATGCTGGTATAATCTCCTAAAAGAAATGAAATGAGTTAAGTACTTGTAAATAACAAAACAGTTAAGTGTGTCTTATAGCACTAAATGAAATAAGATAGTTTACCTTTGAGATCCACTTGGGCCATCAGTTGGGCCATCTACATTAGATCCACTATCACCACTTGGCATAGTATTAGAAAAAACAGGAACAAGACCCCTACATTCAGCCCTAACCCTTTCCTTATCATTCTTAGTCGAATATAGTTCCCTCCTATTTTTCAACTGAGATTCTAGTCACCATGTCTTTTATCATCTCCTTGTTAGGAAATGTTTGACTCACATAGAAGTTTCCAGTATATAACTGACCATCTAAAGGCTTGTGACATTTACTTAATTTCCTCAAAGCTTTCTTTCTCTCAGCCTCAGCCTCATCATCATTAGGATCAATATCACTATTAAAGTCCTCAAGTTCACATTCCTCATATACAAATTGATCATTGTTTTCTACTTCTAGCTCAGGCTCGGTAGAACCAACCCATTCTACACTAGGGTCAGTGTTTTTTCTAAACATCTCTATGTCAACATGAACATCATCAGTCCTATCCTCTATATCACATTCAAAGTCACTATCTTCACTATCTTTACTCTCTTCAGTGTTGTAACACCCCCAAAATGGGTCACAGCAGAATATGATGTTCTGGGGGTATTACTTCATAGATCAATAGCACAAGATATGAGAACGACCTCTATAAGAGTCGTTTAAAAACTGATACATTGGATTTCATAAATGGTTCGTTACAAAAGCCCATAGGCTTAACTTGTTTAACTTGGAAAAGTAAAGATTTCACAACATAACAATATCCCAAAATGTAATGTACGTAAATCTTTCTAGTAGTATGACTTCAAAAGACGACCATCCAATGTATCCATGACTTGCACCTTATTGACCTGAGAAAACATGTTTAAATTGTCAACAATAATGTTGGTGAATTTATAGGTTTATAAATTTAATGAAGCGGATAACAAGATTTCCTTGTAACAAAGTAACGAATACAATATCACAAAAATGTATTACGATATGCACTAAGCTCATGACACTGAAGCTAAACAATGTATGTATATCAAATACATATAAATGATGGTGCCCAATGTAGATGTTCAACCCGTAACATCTATGAGTCCGAAATGGTATACATTCGTCGTTTCCGGTCAACCGGTAAACTAGCAAGTGCTACTTGCCCGAACGGGGATGTTAATTCCCAAATAGATCTATTCATAACATTCGCGCTTACAATCTAGTAATTAACAGTTCATGATGATGGGCATAGTGGGTTATAGCTACTTAGGCAAACTCGTAGTATTTGAATTAAATGTACTTGCATCCATTTTGTAAAACAAACATGATCTCATCCCCGAGATTTGATAAATGATTGAAAAGTATAAGATGGGGACTATAAACTCACATCAAGCAATGATAACGGAATAGCAAGGTAGTGGCATGAAAAACGAAGCAAAAGACTTTATCCGCAACCTAAGTAAAAATAATACATATTTACTAAGCAGAAAATATAAAATCAAGTATTTGCAATCCCGTCACTAGTATGTGCTTGAGCTCTACATAAGTTTCATGTTAAAGTGGTCAACTTTATCGGGTCAATGCGTTCAAAATATGAACACGCAATTTACGATATTGGACTTTTTGGAAACTAGGTCACATATACTTTAAAATGTTAGTTTGGTTCGGCCCTTGGTTTGGTCTCTAAGTGTGTCAAATAATTAGACGAAATAGTAACGTTTATCTAATTGAATGAGTGTAATTATAAATAGTTTTATAATTTGACGACTTGGAGTTTTACATTATATTTATGGATTCGTTAGTTAACGGTAATGAAAACTAAAAATACATTTGACATCTCGGCCAGGTCATCTATAACTTTCGTCTTTTAAGTTTTGTCCAACGAGGTCGTTTAAAGGGTTAAAAATGTGGCTAAAGATGTGTGTGTCACGATTGAGTTTCAAAACAGAAAACAAGTAAATTTTGGTCAAGTGTTCTTAACGCGCAACAGATTTTGATCTCAGTTTGCGACTTCATTATTCCATATTGGGACGAGATAAAAGTACCTTTGTAAACTAGGTCAGGTCAACTATAATTCGTCTTTTATAAGTTTAGTGGGTCGGGGTCGTTATCGAGGTCAAAAGTAGGGCTAAAGGTCGGCGTACTCACAAACAGTCATGACTACTCGCACACCAGGTGTTTGACAAATTGTCAACACCTGTGACGAACAACCGACTTCAAGTGTGAATTGCGAGCTGGTTTCTAAACGAAAAGGGCTAGTTTTTTAATCTAAGTTAAAGATGGTACTTGGTATGTGCTTAATTACACATACTATTTACCTAATAAAACGAGCCTAAATGACCAAAAACAAACATAAAATGCCAAATATATGCTTGTTTTGCTATTTGTGTTGTGCAGGAAACGGATATTCAGAAAAAAGACAAAAACGAAGCAAAACGGACAAAACCAAGCACGGATTGGAAAGAGCGTGAAAAAGTCAAAAAGTCAAAGTCAACAAAAGTCAAAGTCAAAGTCAACCCCGGGACATAGCAATGGAATGAGCATCGAAAAACAGACCCGAAACCCTAATTGTATCAAAGTGGGCCAACCCGTACCCGTATTAGTGGACCGGGTTAGCCCACTACACACTTATAAACCTAAAACCCTTTAACCCATTATTTATTAAAACCCGGATCCATTACAAACCAACTGGCCCAAATCCTAATATAAGCCCAAATACCCATTTAACCCCGTTAGCCATAACTGTCCTAAACCTATTTCACAATTAGTCCTTAAGGACTAACATTGCTAGTCCTTATGGACTAACAACATTAGCCCCTACACCTTAAAATCCTTTACACCCCACATCCTTAACCCCTTAACCCCTTTAACAATTAAACTAACAATACCCTACAGTTACTCTCCTGACCAAACAACCCCACCACTATTCATCTGTCCTTGTCCCTCTCAACCTCGAACCCTCTTCCCTAAACGAACCCCACAACAAAACCCCACATCCCATAAGCTTCCAAACCCACCTTGGCAATCCCTTGCAAACCCATTGGTTGAAGGTTGAAGACAAAAAATGGATGGCTATGATTCAAGCCTTGGAGCCAAAGCAAGATTAAGGGCCAGGATGAGATTGTTGATTTGCTCTCACACAACAAACACAGAAAGCACACCTCATACGACTATATATGTGTGTGTTTTTCACACAGGGAGGACCAAGTAGTTTTAGGAGTAGTATAGTCTTTAATTTTTAGCTTATATTAGTTTCTTTCAGCTTATTGTACTTTATTTTTCAAGCCTTGTAAACGTTTTTTAAGATTAATGAAATTTTAAGTTTTTTATTTTTTTTATAAAATTATGTTCTTACTTATGTTAATGAATTATAAGTTTGATAAGCTCATTTAAGCTCTTGTTTAAGTCTGTTTTCATTAAGCAATAAAAATTTCTAAGTGTTAAGCTAAATTCACCAAAAAAAATACCACAGCTTATTTTGGAAGGAAAGCCAATTCTGGAAGGGCTTTTAAGACCACACTAGCTTATCTATGATAAGCTAGAGCTTGTTGAATAGCTCTAAGAGCCTTTTATACCCTTGTTTAAGCAAAGGGAATTGTAAGTTTTTCATTTTTATAATTTTAGCTTATTTATTGTTTAAGTGCTTATTTATGCTTATTATTTGCTTATTCTGTCCTATTAGTGCTTAATGATGTTTATTGATGCTTATTATTGCTTAGTTTGTCATTAGATTTCATTGAATTGTATTTTCATGCAAAACTGTCCATTTAGCTTATTAGTTTAACTTTTAGGTTAATGTTTATTTGTCTAATATTTGTGCTTATTAGTCATTTATTATCATTGTGCTTCATTTGTTTTAGCATTCCATAGCTTATTGTGATCTGAATTAGCTTAAATTAAGATTACATGTTTTTAAAGGGGTGTTTGGCACAAGGTTCTAAATTGGGTCAAACTAGTGCCAAACCTGTTTTTGCCTACTAAATCGGTCTTAATTAGCTTTAATAAGTTCTTAATGCTAGTTTTCATAGCTTCGATTAGGTATCATTAAGTTTTGAAGTTTCTTTTATCTTAAATTCATAACTGCAAGTTTAAAAAGCCTTCCAAATAGCTTATTTGATTACTTTCTAAAAAATGCATTTGAGGTATGGTTTTCATGTTCAATTTGAGTTACTTAAGCATCAATGTCACCTGTTTTAAGTCATTTTAGTTGTTAAAGTCCTTAGATCTTTTGCTCAAAAATAGTCTAGCATATTTACCTTGTTTTAGTCATCTTTTTAGGTCTGTTTTCAGTTCAATAGTGTTCAAATTTCAAGCTTAATTGGTAAAATTTTGTTTGCATTTTAGCTTATTGTTGTGTAAGTCAAATCTGTTTTCAGTTTTAAATGTGTCCACACCTTTTTGAGTCTCAAACCTAAGTCTGCAATGTCATTAATATCAAAAAGCCAAAAACAAGTAGTGTAAGTGTCAGTTTCATTCTATCCTTTCTAGTTCATTTCCTTTGCTTAAGTGCTTAATTCCTGCTTATTTTAGTCATTTGAGTCTAGTTCTTTATCTGTTTTCAGTTTGTAGCTTTTCTATAATGCCTTATTAGTTCATCATTTAGCCTAAAAGTTGGCCAAAAGTCCTTTAAAGCATCTTTTTAGTCTGCTGTTTTTAAGTCCTTTTGATGCTATCAGCTTATTTATTAGCTTGTATTCTAGTCCTTTAGCTTATTAGGTATAGGAGTTTGTCTGTTTTTGCTTATTTGCTTTCACTAAGCTTATTGTAGTCAAAATCTAACAAAGTTTACTTTTATTCAATAGTGTCAGTAAAAGCAAACCTATGAGCTTATTTTGCGTAAATACCAGCTATTTCCTTTTCTAGTTTGTTTTATTTCCAGCTATTTGTAATTAATTTAGTTCACAATATATGTTTTCAGTTTTATAGCTAAATAGTAATGCTTTTTATAGTCCATTTTAAATTAGCTAAAAGTAGTAGTAAGTGATCCCATTTATCCTTTTTGAGTTTAACTGATTCATCATATTACAGCTTATATGACCTTTTGCTAATTTTCAGTCCCTAAGTGCTTATTGGGTATAGCTTAGGCTTGTTTTAGCCTTATTTGTTTATCTGTTTGCTTATTGAACCAAAAGCCCCATCAGTTTAGCTTTGTAGTTCTTATTATTATAATGCTAAACTGCCATTTTAAATCTGCTTATTTCTTGCTTATTTGTGGTTTGTATAAAAAGTCATTTTTCAAAAGTTGCTTATTTTTAGGTCCTTTAGCTTTTTCAAAAAGAAATTTTCAAAAAAAAGGGAGTAGGGAAGTCAGGGGTGAGCTAGGCTCGAACCCCTGACCTCTACCCACTCAACCTTTATAACTTAACACACATACTCCACACCACTAGCGCCCTTGGGTCTTTTCAGTTTTCATTTGCATCTATTATTCTTTTAACCCCTTTTTAGGCCTTTTAGCTTTTCAGCCATAATTGGCTTATTTCCAGCTTATTCATTTAGCATTTTTCCAGTTTTTTATTTTTCCTAGAATCTAAACTGTCCAAAGTATTTTCCATAAATTTTTCAGAATTTTTAAAATTTGTTTACTATTTTTTATGCATTTTTTTAGATTAAATCCGTTTTTAATTCATATTAAATAAAATAAAAAATATATATAATTTTTTTTAAAATTTTATTTAATCATTTAGTATTGTTAAAAATTAATTTTGCTTTCGTAGGGTTAAATTTGTAGAATTTGATTTTTTAAAGAACGGGTTTCGTTCCCGTTATCGTTTTTTCACATTTTAGCTTTAATTGCTTTCGTCTTTGGTTTTCCTTTACTTGTTTTGGCAATTTATTTATAGAAATAGAAACCCAATCCAACTTGTGATTATTCAAGCATTGTTCCACAAACCGATTCTCGATTTTTCAAATTCACGCCTCGTCGGGACACGACCCGGGATGGTTTTTTAGGGTTTTTGCTTTGGGTAAAACTAAAAATCTTCTTAAAAGCTTCACGGAATACTTACTCTCTACTATTATTGATATCTTTGAGATTACCCTTATATATTTATATTATATATTTATAGTATATTATATTTATATATTAAAGGTGTGGTTTCGAACTTATCATTTTTGGCGCCGTTGCCGGGGTGGTCGTGAGACGATTATCGAGTTGAAGTTTGTTGTGCCTTGAAGACCCTTCCTCGTGAAGTTATCATTTGCGTTTGTGAATATTTTCTTAATTTTGTAAATATTAAGTAATTAAAAATACCAACAATACTTTTCCTAAAGTATTGAAAGTACCAAAAAAATCAAAAAACAACAAAAGATTTAAAACTTGCCTTTGTGTCACTTGTGAAGTACGGCTCACCTTTAAGAGATTAACAAACTATAAAAGAGGGTAATAAGGAGGGTTTTCACAACGTACTACGACCCGAAAGGAGAAGGTTTTTATAGCTTCGCGCTTCCCCTCCTCGCTCCTTTGTGCGTTTTACTTTAGAAGAGCTACGTGAAACAAGTTGATATTGTTTAAGTTATTCGACTCATTTTGTCCTTTAATAAAAATATGTTATCTTAAAAAACTCAAAAAACCAAAAATAATCTCCTGTAACCCTTTGCCATTTATTCTTTCTACCCTCTAATTTGTTTAATTCTTCTGTTTTTTCCTCTTTAATTCTATCATCGTGTATGGATTTAAAGAGTGTTCATCTTGCGGAACTTTGTATAATAGAGGACATTGTTGTTCGAATATGGTTCGTTGAAAATTTGGTTCATGAATTCCTAATAAATACTCCCGACTCACCACCACATCCCCACACCGTTTCCGTCAACCAACGTCTTGGCTTTCATTTGTAAATGACGTGTTAGGAAAGATGGTGAATTTTTGTCAACAATGTTACCTTGCATGAGGTTGTAAGTGGTCTTAGCAAAGGACTTGGTTGATTTTGTGCTTCAAGATATGGAAATAATCCAATCCGAAATCCTATAAAAGATTCTCTAAATATATCCAAAAATGTTTCACAAAGTTCCTCCTCCAATCGACCATTCATTGTTGTTACGGTGTGGTGATTCGTTATAAGTATCTTTTTGTCAACGATGTACATGTTGAGTCTTGTGGGAACGGTGCTCATTATGGTTATAATTGTCCACCGCAAGTTCCTATTATCTCTAATCCGGAACCATGCAACAATCAAACCGTTGATGAGCTCCAACAAACTTTGCCAAGTTTTGACCCGACAAGCTATTCTGGAGATGGAAGTTCATTCACTTATGATTCACTCCTAATTTTGTCGATATTCTCCAACGTTTCCAACCTACCTTCACAGCCACCGACGTATTCTTGTATTTTGTGCACGAGCTCATTAAAGTTCATTGGGTCCACCTCAAGTTTTCGTTTATCTAGAATCCCGAACCGTGTTTTACAATCAAGACAATTAATTTCCACAAAATTTTCAAGATTTTACAACAACAAATATATTGTTGTACCCCGCTGTGGGGGCATGCATGAGACTTTTCAATGTCAACAAGTGATCTCAACGAACCTTTTTATATGAAAATTTGGCAAGTCACTCATGAGACTTTTCAATGTCAACCGATGAATTATTATGAGCCCAATCTTTGTTATGAGTCTAATTATTCCGATTTTGACCAATTTGAACCCCCACAGCACCCCGTCATCCATCAACTGATTCAAGAAAAAACTTGTGTTGAATTACTAGCAGAGGAACGAGCGGCTAATATCGATCAGTCACTCCTCCTCAAGAAATGAGTACCAAGATATGGAGTATCTGAAGCAACATTATTTAGATGAAATGAAAAGTTTAATTAATGACTTACAGATTAAGGATTATCGTAATGAGAGAATAGATATTCAGTATAAAAGGGAATGTGAAATTAGGATTGATGAGCTTAAATATAATTTCAATGGAATAAGTATTGAAATTAGGAAAAAGGAGAAAGAGCTTTTGCAACAAGAGTAGGCAGCTTATGTTAGTACTTCGCAACGGTTTAATTTTATTTTACGATGACTGACGATGACGAAGAAAGTTCTATCATTGAGTGACGTATTTCTGAACATTCTCCGTGTGTTGCAATCATACCGTCTTATCAACCGAGAAGACCGATAACTCTCTAAGTATTGGGACGAGTCCATCTGACACTATTCCGGCATATGGAATCGGACGAAAAATAAAGTCTAGTGTTGAGAACCTTGTCCCAATCCCTAAGTGAGTCCGAGACTTTTTCGATATCGAAAGTGGATGTGATTGCCCGAGTTGTGATGATTCTCAAATGACAAATTTTCAACGTTTTCCAATCCTCTCTTCGACGATTCTACCTATAGTGATGACGAGTCAAGTCATGAGGAGGTTATTCAAGAAATGAGTTTTAAAACTTATTCGAACCCACTATTTGATCTTGACTAGGAAATCATTTCTAGTGAGTTTAATCCGATTCATAATAAAGACCTCGATTCTACTTCGAAAAATGATCGTTTTGATACCGAGTCTTAGCTTCTTGAATCATTACTCAATCGTGATACTTTCATGGCTTCCTCTCCCAAGATTGATTCTCTCTTTGATGAGTTCGCTGGTGAACTCATAACAATTCCTCCAAGAATTGTTAATAGAGAAACGAGAAAATAGTCATTTTGGAGAGGTTTTATTCGATAATTCATCTCCCATGGGACCAACCGAAAGCTTTCAAGCTAAATCTAAAACGATCATCGATCCTCTTCCCACATTTCCTTCCTCGTTTGAGGATAGTGACTCC
The DNA here is from genome assembly GCA_026074375.1 of Tanacetum coccineum. Taxonomy (NCBI): domain Eukaryota; kingdom Viridiplantae; phylum Streptophyta; class Magnoliopsida; order Asterales; family Asteraceae; genus Tanacetum; species Tanacetum coccineum. The sequence continues at coordinate 31,198 of BQNB010010406.1, read as the reverse complement.
TCTAGGGAAGAGATTTGATATATTTCCAGTCCGGATAACTCAAAAACCACCGGGATGGGAGAGAGATGATTACGACTAGAAGGTCACGATAATTCTATCTCCCTTCCCGAGTTCGAATCATTTCATGTTGATTATCTCGATTCGGGAGATTCAACCATTGATGTGGTAGAAGACATCCCCGTTGATGTGCCTAATATTTTGCCCACCAATCCTACCCTTCATATGGATTTTGACTTTATTCCTTCTCATAATGATCTCGGATCCGATCTTGATGTTTCTTCTCCTTCCGGAGATAGAAACAAGATTTACGATCCAGGGATATGCATTGAAGTCGAATCCACGAGATTTCTTGCTACTCATTCCCCCGTGATTGATACTTTACTTTCATTTTCATCCGAAAATAAAGACAAAGTTTTCAATCACGGTGTTCTTGCTTCAAAGGAGAAATCTCTTCCTTCTTCATCATATCGGGGCTTTAAAGCTTCCAAGCTTTTTCATCATAGAAGCCCAATGTTGATTCATGGAGAGGACATTCCTAACTTGGATGTCCCATTTCTCCATTTCTATCCTCCTTGACTAGCTCAAGTATGGGGGCTCGAGTCAGGCTCAAGACTCGGTTAACAAAAATAAGCGCTTCGTGGGTGGCAACCCATGCTTATCCTAATATAATATTACTAGTAGTAATGAATAAGTGTGTTGTGTGAGAGGCTCGCCTCTTCCTTTCTCGTGTTTTGTGGTTTGTGTTTTATTGTCTAGGATTGCCCCGGATTTTGAAGCCTCTCGTGCTCGTGGTTTTGTCCTTCGTTCACTCGAGCTTCACATCCTCAGCTTTATTTTGGGAATCCAATATCCTAATCTTATCGACTAACGTTTATCTTTAAGCATACTTAATAAACGGCTTTAGATTTACGTAGAGGCCCTTCTTAAAACATTTAATGGCAATGGTTTAAGTACTAGTGATGGGGTGGAACTAATCGATTTTTGATTGTGCATACAGATTCGTTGTTTTTACGTAATCCTGTTTTTACCACCAAAATACCAAAAAAATGAAAAAATGAAAAAATGAAAAAATAAAGTAAGTGTTTTGTCACAATTTTGACTTTTCTGCTGGGTAGAATAAGAATAAATTTTGACTCGATCGAGCGTGTTGAGCTCTAGCTTGTTCCTTAACTTTTAGACTAAGCATTCGCGAATCTTTGCGAAGAACGAAAAATGATAGAGTTAAGTATGAGTTGGATGCTAAACAAGGATTAGTTGGAAATCTTAAGAGCTCATAAGTGTAGTTTGTGGCTTTTCTCTCCTATAAGCTTCTAACCTGACTAATAATACGTGCTCTCTTCGGAAATTAAACTTAAATCAACAATTTTTGAAGTATGGATGATATCAATAATTTTAGTTCAAAATTATACTTAAATTTTCCAAAAAGAAGTCTTCTCTATATATCATGGTAAAAAAATGAATAAATAAATAAATAATTATTATGAGTAATAATTATAAACTGTGGGCTGATAAAAGTTTACTGTCTCTTGTCGGCTCACAACCGATGTGGTAGTCTTCAAAAGAAAGCCCATAGTAAGAATAATAATCCGAGACTGATAAAAGTTTGTTGCATCTTGCCGGCTCACAACCGATGTTGCAGCCTTCAAAAAGGTCGAGGATTTCCAAATGTCATCATGGTTAAGGTTAATGTTAAAGCAATAAATGTGAATTTAATAAATATACGGAACAAAAAAAAATCACTTTTATTCTTAAATTTAAATATGCGTCGAACTAGACTATTTCATTTAAATAAGTTATGTATAAACGGGAAACCTAAGAGTTTTTGATACCGAAGGTCCGTGAGTCTCGATACTAGTCTCTGTGGGGTGTCAAAAGCCTGGTCACTTAGCCGCAAGGTTAGGATGTGCCGAGACGAAAGTCGCTACATGGGATGATCTCGCCTTCAAACTTATTATTCTCGGGTGGAACGTGAAGCATAGAAATTTTATAAAACGTTTGATCTATGGTTGAAATTCGAAATAAGCACATTCACCTAAGATATAATAATTGTCGGGAGCGAAAAGTTTCACAAGGTACAAGTATGAGTAGTGTTAGCATCTTAACTTATATTTAACGGTGATTTCGTTTTAAGCTTGGTTTGGGACAAGTGAAAAGTCGAGAACGATGAATTTATCCTTTTTGGGGCATTTTAGGATTGCAATGCTTCTTGTTCTATGATCCCTAAAAGTTGTGAAAATAACGAAAGTCAAACATGTTAGTTAGTTGCTTAAAAAGAAAAAGTACACAAAATTGAGAAAAAAGAAAAATACAAAAATATGTGTGGGAATAAGTGTAGATTTATAAAAATGGTAAAAACGAGGCTTTTTAAAGCTATTGATTCTTTAATTCCCCTTGATGAACACTTAGCTACTTTTCGAGGTAATTAGTCGAGGGGGATTGAGATTCTTGGTTTTCTTAAGTATTTATTTATGGCATTGCGTGAGGACACGACAATATCTTAGTATGGGGGATTTTGGTATGTGCTTAATTACACATACCATTTACCTAATAAAACGAGCCTAAATGACCAAAAACGAACATAAAATGCCAAATATATGCTTGTTTTTCTATTTGTGTTGTGCAGGAAACGGATATTTAGAAAAAAGACAAAAACGAAGCAAAACAGACAAAACCAAGCACGGATTGGAAAGAGCGTGAAAAAGTCAAAAAGTCAAAGTCAAAGTCAACAAAAGTCGAAGTCAAAGTCAACCCCGGGACATAGCAATGGAATAAGCATCGAAAAACAGACCCGAAACCCTAATTGTATCAAAGTGGGCCAACCCGTACCCGTTTTAGTGGACCGGGTTAGCCCACTACACACTTATAAACCTAAAACCCTTTAACACATTATTTATTAAAACCCAGATCCATTACAAACCAACTGGCCCAAATCCTAATATAAGCCCAAATACCCATTTAACCCACGTAGCCATAACAGTCCCTAAAACCCATTTCACAGTTAGTCCTTAAGGACTAACATTGCTAGTCCTTATGGACTAACAACATTAGCCCCTACACCATAAAATCCTTTACACCCCACATCCATAACCCCCTAACCCCGTTAACAATTAAACTAACAATACCCTACAGTTACTTTCCCGCCCAAACAACCCCACCACTATTCATCCGTCCTTGTCCCTCTCAACCTCGAACCCTCTTCCCCAAACGAACCCCACAACAAAACCCCACATCCCATAAGCTTCCAAACCCACCTTGGCAATCCCTTGTAAACCCGTTGGTTAAAGGTTGAAGACAAAAAATGGATGGCTATGATTCAAGCCTTAGAGCCAAAGCACGATTAAGGGCCATGATGAGATTGTAGATTTGCTCTCACACAACAAACACAGAAAGCACACCTCATGCGACTATATATGTGTGTGTTTTTCACACAGAGGGACCAGTATTTTTAGGATAGGATAGTCCTTTAATTTTATCACTTATATTAGTTCTTTCACTTAGTTGACTTTGTTTTTTCAAGCCTTGTAAACTTTTTTAAAGATTAATGAAATTTTAAGTTATTTTTTTTTATAAAATTTTGTTCTTGTGTTAATGAATTATAAGTTTGATAAGCTCATTTAAGCTCTTGTTTAAGTCTGTTTTCATTAAGCAATAAAAATTTCTAAGTGTTAAGCTAAATTTACCAAAAAAATACCACAACTTATTTTGGAAGAAAAGCCAATTCTAGAAGGGCTTTTAAGATCACACTAGCTTATCTATGATAAGCTAGAGCTTGCTGAATAGCTCTAAGAGTCTTTTATACCCTTGTTTAAGCAAAGGGCATTGTAAGTTTTTCATTTTTATAATTTTAGCTTATTTACTGTTCAAGTGATTATTTATGCTTATTATTTGCTTATTCTGTCCTATTAGTGCTTAATGATGTTTATTGATGCTTATTATTGCTTAGTTTGTCATTAGATTTCATTGAATTGTATTTTCAAGCAAAACTGTCCATTTAGCTTATTAGTTTAACTTTTAGGTCAATGCTTATTTGTCTAATATTTGTGCTTATTAGTCATTTATTATCATTGTGCTTCATCTGTTTTAGCATTCCATAGCGTATTGTGATCTGAATTAGCTTAAATTAGGATTACATGTTTTTAAAGGGGTGTTCGGCACAAGGTTCTAAATTGGGTCAAACTAGTGCCAAACCTATTTTTATCTCCTAAATCAGTCTTAATTAGCTTTAATAAGTTCTTTATGCTAGTTTTCATAGCTTAGATTAGGTATCATTAAGTTTTGAAGTTTGTTTTATCTTAAATTCATGTCTGCAAGTTTAAAAAGCCTTCCAAATAGCTTATCTGATTACTTTCTTAAAAATGCATTTGAGGTATGGTTTTCATGTTCAATTTGAGTTACTTAAGCATCAATGTCACCTGTTTTAAAGTCATTTTAGTTGTTAAAGTCCTTTGAGATCTTTTGCTCAAAAACAGTCAAGCATTTTTAGCTTGTTTTAGTCATCTTTTAGGGTCTGTGTTTGCAGTTCAATAGTGTTCAAATTCAAGCTTATTTTTGGTAAAATTTTGTTTGCATTTAGCTTATTGTAGTGTAAGTCAAATCTGTTTTCAGTTTTAAATGTGTCAATCCTTTTTGAGTCTCAAATCTAAGTCTGCAAGTGTCATTTAATATCAAAAAGCCAAAAACATGTAGTGTAACTGTCAGTTTTATTTTATCTTTGCTAGATCATTTCCTTTGCTTAAGTGCTTAATTCCTGCTTATTTTAGCCATTTGAGTCTAGTTCTTTATTTGTTTTCAGTTTGTAGCTTTTTCTTATAAGCTTATTAGTTCATCATTTAGCCTAAAAGTTGGCCAAAAGTCCTTTAAAGCTTCTTTTGAGTCTGCTGTTTTTAAGTCCTTTTGATGCTATCAGCTTATTTATTAGCTTATATTCTAGTCCTTTAGCTTATTAGGTATAGGAGTTTGTCTGTTTTTGCTTATTTGCTTTTCACCTTTGCTTATGTAGTCAAAAATCCAAATAAGTTTTAGCTTTTATTCATGTAGTTCAGTAAAAGCAAACTATGAGCTTATTTTGCTAAATTACCAGCTTATTTCCTTTTCTAGTTTGTTTATTTCCAGCTTATTTGTATTAATTTAGTTCCAAACTTCATATGTTTTCAGTTTATAGCTTAATATTAATGCTTTATAGTCCTTTAAAATTAGCTTAAAAGTAGTAGTATGAGTCCTTTTTATCCCTTTTTGAGTTAACTGTTTTTCTGCTTATTCAGCTTATATGCTTTGCTAATTTCCAGTCCTATGTGCTTATTGGGTATAGCTTAGGACTTGTTTTAGCTTATTTGTTTATCTTGTTGCTTATTGAACCAAAAAGCCCCATCAGTTTAGCTTTTGTAGTTTCTTAGTTATAATAGGCTAAACTGCCATTTTAAATCTATTTATTTCTTGCTTATTTGTGGTTTGTATAAAAAGTCATTTGTCAAAAGTTGCTTATTTTTAGGTCCTTTAGCTTTTTCAAAAAAAAATTTCAAAAAAAAGGGAGTAGGGAAGTCAGGGGTGAGCAAGGCTCGAACCCCTGACCTCTACCCACTCAACCTTTATGACTTAACACACACACTCCACACCACTAGCGCCCTTGGGTCTTTTCAGTTTTCATTTGCATCTATTATTCTTTTAACCCCTTTTTAGGCAAAATTAGTTTACTATTTTTTATGCATTTTTTAGATTAAATCTGTTTTTAATTCATATTAAATAAAATAAAAATAAAAATAAAAAAATATAATTCTTTTTTTAAAAATTTTCTTTAATCATTTAGGATTGTTAAAAAATAATTTTGCTTTCGTAGGGTTAAATTTGTAGAATTTAGTTTTTTAAAGAATGGGTTTCGTTCCCGTTATCGTTTTTTCACGTTTTTGCTTTAATTGCTTTCGTCTTAGGTTTTCCTTTACTTGTTTTTGCAATTTATTTATAGAAATAGAAACCCAATCCAACTTGTGATTATTCAAGCATTGTTCCACAAACCGATTCTCGATTTTCAAATTCACGCCTCGTCGGGACACGACCCGGGATAGTTTTTTAGGGTTTTTGCTTTCGGTAAAAGTAAAAATCTTCTTAAAAGCCTCTCGGAATACTTACTCTCTACTATTATTGATATCTTTGAGATTACCCATTAATATATTATATTATATATTTATAGTAATTATAATTAAAAATAAAGGTGTGGTTTCGAACTTAATCAGTACTTTAGATTTTATATAAAATTATTTGGTTCGTTATATCCATTTTGTAAAAAACGTCACAAATAAATTAAGGAAAATACTCACGCTGGTTGTTTACAAATGTGTAGTGTAAAATGACAATTTATCGCCTACTTTTGGGACCTTCTAACTTCGTCCGTTACTTGACGAAACACTATGGATCCAGGGGCAAAACGAATTATAAAGCGTTCCTATATATAACATAATTAGAATTTGATTTTTATCTCTCACTCTTAGGGGTCGATATGGGGCGCACAAAGTTGCTTTGTGTGCTAGCGGTTTCAAGGCATAGCAATATAAGTTTTCTTTTTACTACACAGTAAACCAATTTACAAATTCAGTTTTTATAATCCCACATCCCTCCCATAACCATGGTTTATGTTTTGTCAGCCCTTTAGCACGTTTTATTTAGGGTTTCACTATTTACTCGACATATATCAGAAAGTGAACAAAACGATTTTGTTTTTAACAAATTTTCAAGCACATACTATAAGGATACATGAATAGCATATAATAGGTAAATAACAAGGAATGATAGCTCACAGAAACTCAAGGACAAACGCGTAGAGCACTTGACCCAAGAATGATGATAAACACACGTAGCCTTTTTACCCCACATGTTTACACAAATTCAAACACCCAAACCAATATCAAACACGACTATTGCACCCCTTATGAACCAAACACGATCGTTATTTGCTGCCTTGATGTGGTTGAATCACAAGAAAAACGAATCCAAAGAAACCTAATTAGGGTTTCTTGTAGTTTTAGGGTTTATAGAGAATATGATGATGCAAGGTTTGTGTGTTGTTTGTGACTCGAAAAACCTAGGATGTGAGAACAAAAAACAAGGGTGAAAAGAGTATGATTATGAATCTGTTATGGTTGGGTTTCTCTATGTTTTCTCCATCTGAGTTTGCAAGAGTCAGGCAGGTACCTTTATACTCGAATAGAAGTGCAGGCATAGTGTTCCAATTGAGAGTCGCGTTTCTATGTAAACCCATATGAGTCAAAGGATATTTGGGGTTTACACAAGGTCAAGGCACGGGGATTAAAAGGCGAATATTGTTTGTTGCGTGGGAAGCAGAATCAAGGTTTACACAGCCCAAGTATCACGTGGGATTTGAGGGATTCATAAAAGAGATGTTGGGCTTTATCCAATGGGTATTTGAGCTATACTAAGATAGGATTTCTAGTGTATCTTTACCCAAGCTAGACATTTGCAGATTTTTGTGGAGTTAGGGTAGAGGTATACACAAATTTTTCCTAGTTTTATAAGAGTGCATATTTTAGTTTCTTATATTAGGTTTTTATGGTTTAGGAAATTTTCTTCTGTATTATTTGAAAACAAGGAAAGAAATACCATGCTTGAACATACTTATTTATGGTGAAAGAATAACATATATTCGCTTATGGTTAGCTAAGTCGTAAGGGAAATGATAACTAGAGTCTTTAGTTTAAACGTAGCCCTATTCACGTTATTAAGAAATCCTAGTTAAGTTTTACTTATTAGGATTTTTAACTAGGCGGTTTAAATAAAAGTAAATACGTAAGAATTCTATAAATAGAAGGAAAATGGAATGATTGAAATTGTAATATGACCTGAAAAGACGGGGTGTTATAGTCTTCCACCGTTAAATGAGCCTTGTCCTCAAGGCTTAAGACGCGGTACTTGACGATGGTGCGGTCTTGGTGAAAAGAAGTAGGTACTTCTGCTTGAATTGATCCTCACGTTCTCAGGTAAACTCAGGACCTCGTTTAGAGTTCCATCTAACCATAATGATAGGAATACGACTTCTCTTCAATTGTTTGATTTCACGATCCATAACTTCTACTGGCTCTTCCACAAAGTGGAGTTTGTCATCAACACGTAGTTCTTCCAACGGAATCACAAGTGATTCATCGAACAGACACTTCTTTAGATTTGACACGTGAAACGTGTTGTGAACTCGGCTTAATTGTTGTGGTAGTTCGAGTTTATAGGAAATAGTTCTGACTTTCTCGATCACCTTGAAAGGACCGGCATACCTAGGGTTTAACTTCCCCCTGTTTTCCAAAACGCACAACCCCTTTCCAAGGTGAAACTTTTTAACATGACCCTGTCACCAACTTGAAATACCATTGGCTTACGCTTCAAGTCGGAGTAACTCTTTTGTCGGTCACGAGCGGCTTGAATCCTGCTTTTGATTTGAACGATCTTTTCAGTTGTCTCATGAATGATTTCAGGACCAGTAAGTTGGGCATCTCCAACTTTTGCCCAACAGACGGGTGAGCGGCACTTTTGACCATATAGTGCCTCAAATGGTGCGGCCTTTATGCTAGTATGATATCTATTGTTGTAAGAGAACTCTACTAGAGGTAGATGTCTATCCCAACTCTTCCTGAAGTCTATTACGCAGGCGCGCAACATATCTTCTAAAGTTTGGATCGTTCTTTCACTTTGGCTGTCGGTCTCTGGGTGATAAGCCGTACTCATATCCAAACGAGTACCCAAGGCTTCATGAAGTGCTTTCCAGAATAGTGACGTAAACCTACCGTCACGATCAGAGATGATAGAAACATGCACTCCATGTCGGGTGACTACTTCCTTTATGTACAGTCTCATCAACTTCTCTATTAGATCATTTTCTCTCATTGGCATAAAATGAGCAGACTTTGTAAGACGATCAACGATCACCCAAATAGTATCATAACCGTTTGTCGTCTTAGGGAGTTTAGTGATAAAATCCATGGTGATTTTCTTTCATTTCCATTCTGGAATCTCTGGTTGAACCAGCAAACCAGAAGGTTTTTGATTCTCTGCCTTGACTTTGGAACAAGTCAAACACTTGCCAACGTAGGTGGCAATGTCGGCCTTCATGTTGGGCCACCAATATAATTGCTTTAGATCTTGGTACATTTTGTCAGAACCCGCATGAATTGAATACTTTGACTTATGGGACTCGTGCATGATCAGAGTCCTTAAGATACCAAAGCACGGTACCCAACTCTTGTTGTTTAAACATAGAGTTCCGTCAGCATGGGGTTCCAACTTTTCCTTTGGGAGGTCTTTTCTAAGCATGTCTCCAACATCTTTAGCACTGAGGTTTTCTGGCTTCAATGCTTCAGCCTGAGCTTCTAGGATTTTCTTGGGAAGATTCAAACCCATTGTCATAACTAAGGCTCGAACTCTTAATGGTTTAGACCGTTCTTTCCTACTTAAAGCATCAGCAACAACGTTTGCTTTCCCCGGGTGAAAACGAATGTCACAATCATAATCACTAAGCAACTCTAACCAACGCCGTTGCCTCATGTTCAACTCCTTTTGATCGAGGATATGTTGTAAGCTCTTGTGGTCGGTAAATATGGTGCACCTTGTTCCGTATAAGTAATGTCTCCATATCTTAAGAGCGAACACTACAACTCCAAGTTTCAGATCATGAGTTGTGTAATTTTTCTCATGGATCTTCTGTTGTCGAGAAGCATAGGCTATAACTTTCTTGTTTTGCATAAGCGCGGCACCCAAACCCTTATGCGAAGCATCGCAATAAACAATGAAGTTTTCTGACCCTTTAGGCGAGGCCAGAATTGGTGCGCTACACAGCTTGTGTTTAATCAATTAAGATGTGGCTTCCTCCTTTTCTCCCTAGTCAAACTTCACATTCTTCTGAGTCAGCTTAGTCATTGACTTCACTATCTTGGAGAAGCCATCAATGAATCTGCGGTAATAACCGGCAAGTCCTAAAAATTGGCGGATCTCTGTCGGAGTCTTAGGAGACGCCCAATCCTTAATTGACTCTATCTTTGATGGGTCCACGTGAATGCCCCTGCTATCAATCACATGTCTGAGAAACTGTACTTTTGGAATCTAAAATTCACACTTGGAAAATTTTGCGTACAACTCCTCTTTCTTAAGCAACTCTAAAATTAATTTGAGATGCTCTTCATGCTCTTCCTTATTCTTTAAATAAATTAGTATATTGTCGATAAAGACAATCACAAACTTATCCAAATAAGGTTTGCACACCCGATTCATGAGGTCCATAAATATTGTCGGTGCGTTTGTCAAACCAAAAGGCATTACTTGAAATTCATAATGCCCATAACGCGTCCTAAACGCGGTCTTAGGAATGTCCTCTTCGTGAACTCTCAACTGATGGTAACCTAATCGTAAGTTGATTTTCGAGTAGACACTCGACCCTTGAAGTTGATCGAATAAGTCATCAATTCTAGGAAGTGGATAACGGTTCTTCACCGTTAACTTGTTCAGTTCACGATAATCGATGCACATGCGAAACGATCCGTCTTTCTTCTTGACGAACAAGACCGGAGCTCCCCAGGGTGAAGAGTTGGGTCTTATAAATCCTTTGTTGAATAGTTCTTGAAGTTGTTCCGCTAGTTCTTTCATTTCGGATGGTGCCAACCGGATAAGGCGCCCGTGCTACAGGTGCAGCACCTGGTACCAAATCAATTTGGAACTCTACTTGTCGAGCTAGTGGAATACCCGGCAAGTCTTCAGGAAAAACTTCAGGAAAGTCTCTGACAATCAGCACGTCCTTAAGTCGCTTCCCCTCCGACTTGTCTTTGGCTACCTTCGTGGTAATGTGTGTCAAAAAGACATCACATCCTTTGACAAATACTCTTGTGCTTTAGTGCACGAAATGATATTTAGTCAGGATTCTTCCCTTTGGTTGTTTCCATTGCCTTAAAAAATTAACATCTCTCTTCCAAAAGTAACACGTACAATCTTCTCGTCACAGATGATCACTCCATGATACTTTGTTAACCAGTCCATCCCAATAATGACATCAAAACTACCAAGTAGGATTGGCATCAAGTCGATGTTGAAAGGATGATTCATGAAGTTTAGAGTGCAACCTCGAATTATGGTGTTAACTCCTATGATTTTCCCATCGGCTAATTCTACGTCATAATAATTTTCTAATGTAGTGGGGGTAATGTTAATCAAGTCACTAAAGGTGGTAGATACAAAGCTCCTATCCGCACCAGTATCAAACAAAATTGTAGCATAACGGTTGTTGAGGAGAAACGTACCCGTGATGACGTTAGAGTCCAGGTTGGCATATCTTCCTCCCAAAACATAAGCTCTTCCTTGAGCTACGTCATTCCCATTACCATTCCCACGGTTCTTCAGTTTTGGGCAATTCTTCTTTATGTTCCCGACAATCATTGGTAGCATGACCATACCTCTTGCAGTTTTCACACTTGGGTGCACATTGCCCGGTGTGGTGGTAATTGCACTTGGTGTACAGAGGTAGGTTTCCAGTATAAGCCTTCTTCTCACCAGGGCCAGCAGTGTATGCCCTAACCACATTTTGCTTCTTGTGAGGTTGTTGTTGCTGATTGTTTCTTGATGAATCATCGGCCTTCCTCTTGTTGTCATTCTGCCTTTCCACATAAGTGCGTAGTTTCTGATCCATCAAGTCGTTGGCCAACTCGATAGCATCATCAAGAGTTTTGGGTCTTGCAGACATGACATTCCCATGAATGTTATCAGGAAGTCCACTGATGCACTTGTCAACCTTTTTGGTCTCATTAGCAAGAAATTTAGTGCACATCAAGGCTAGTTCTTGGAAACGCTGAGTATATGCTGCAACATCGTTTCCCCTGACCTTAAGATTCGACAATTTAATTTCAAGTTTCTTGATTTCACCTTTTGGACAATATTTGTCCGTCAACTTCTTCTTGAGAGTCCCCCATGTCATAGCATAGGCAGCATCATGACCTAAGTTTCTCACATAACCATTCCACCAGGTTACTGCGGCACCTAGCAGAGTGCAGGTAGGGAATTTCACTTGATTGTCAACGGTACAACCGCTAATGTGGAATACTGATTCCATCTTTTTGAGCCATTGAGACAAGCCAACAACGCTTTGAGTTCCCTTAAAGTTCAAGGGTTGGCATTTCATGAAATCGGTGTAGGAACAGACACGTGCAGATTGCACAGGCCTTCTGAGTCCTCCACCCAAACTTTGGCTTGCATCATCCTGAGTATGGGCAGAGTTTCTTTGGATTGCCAGATCGATCATAGCTTGAATGGATTCTGGAGTCATGGCGTCGTTTGCTCCTTGTCTTGTTACATGCATGATTCTACTAATCACAAGAATACAATGTTCGTGAGATATAATCACAATGTCGATACAAATGGATATGATGATAATAATTTACCACAACATAATGGAGAATGAATAAAATGACATCAACCATAACATATTACATCAACATTTTATAACATAATGCCGAATCATACATGATTTGTTTGAATACAAAATGACCACTAATGATCTAGTATAGAAAATGAAAATACGGTCCTAGAGTCTATTAGCTAGGAGTTACCCATACAACTTAATAGACTATACAAGATAGCTAGAAATGAAAAGTACAACTAACAGCTACTACCGACGTCCTCTACCGTATCAATCCGAGCTCTAGCCTCTAGCACCTGGGTACGCATCATCTGTGACTACAAGATCCTCAGCGCTCTGGCACTGCCACTCTATACGACTCATGTGAGTCTCTATTGTCTCAAGTTATGCCAATAATGCCCTGTTCCGAGCCTCATAACTAAGGTAAGCCTGGCGTACCTCACGCAACTCTGTCTCATAAGCAGTCCTTAGGCCTCTCACTACATCAATCTCGAGTCTAATGTCTCTGCGATCAGTCCGAGCGTCATGAAGCTGTGTATAGAAGCCTAGTAGCTGACCCTCAAGTTGACTTCCTCAATGGAAGTCATCATCCTATGCTCAGGAGCCTGTAAAGCTCTAACATAACCAACATCCTTTACTCTGTCAGCAGTTCTAGCAATAGTACGGGCATCTTTACTAGGACTACGAATCAAACCTTGTCCTGCCTCAACAGTATCAACAAAATCATACTGGCCTCTAGGTGTTCTAGCAGCAGCAGCAGCAGAACTCTCTGCTACATCACACCCAGGTAGGGGAGCAGTAAGTACAAATCTCCTCCGAGGTAGCATGTCCTCCTCGGGGATGTCATCTCTCATACGGATCATGGCTGCCCTATGACCTAATGGTGCCTGATCATAGGCAGGGCTGGTGGGTGGTATAGGTGCGGCAGCATGCTCAGCAATGCGTGCCTCTATGGATGCTGACGTAGGTGGCTCAAGTCTGACAGTCTTCCGTGCCCTACGGAGACGTGTCTGAGAAAAAAGGACCCTAGTCTGAGGTGATCTAGGTGTAGGTGCAGACTCATCAGTCTTAAATGCCTTTATATCCCTAGCTGAGGGAATAGGGTCAACAACAAGTACCACAGAAGAGTTAGCCGGAGCTAGGTGCTCCTCCTCCTCCCGTCCTCAGTGGGCTCCTCATTCTCATCATCAGTATCATCATCATCGTCGTCATCATCAGAGGGCTCATCATCACCATCCTCTCCATCAGCAGGATAGTCAGTATGGTCCTCCTCGGGATTCTCCTTCGGATCCTCATCGTCATCCTCAGGCTCATCTGGATAATCAATAGAATCCTCCTCCATCGACTCTGAGTCAGCAATGTGTCCAAGTAACTCAGCAGTCGTGTTGAAGCATATCAGCATTTGGTTGGTCTCGACTGAATGTCTTTCATTGATGGTACCATGGTACTCAGGGTGCTCTGGCTCCGGAACATATATCGGTACATGCTCGTCCAACTCCGTAGGGTCAGGTACATAAGCAGGTGACAATGGTGGTGTCTGCCCTTGTTGGGCAACCTCCTCGTAGGGGTCCATCTCCAGAAGCTCGCCGGCATTCACAAGTGGAATACCCCATGATGGTCCATTCGAATCAGAGGATATGGACGTATAGGTAACTGCAGACGATGCGTTGTCTGATGACATGGCTAATCTGTAACCATAATATAAACTTGTATAAGTATATTATATAAGACCAGCAGTAATATACGTAATGTAATATTAACACGTATATAACCTATGTAAGCACTTAGTATAATCAACTAATGCTAAAATGATGCATGACATGTAAGCATGTATACTAGATGCAACACTACATGTTTGCATGTATGTCCCTTTGAAAAAACTTTTGAATGACACAATGTTTAAAAAACGGTTATAGACCAAGTAAAAACATTTGACCTGGTTCTCTATAACCTTCGCTCTTATACCAATCTGTAACACCCCCAAAATGGGTCACATCGAAATATGATGTTCCGGGGGTATTACTTCATAGATCAATAGCACAAGATATGAGAACGACCTCTATAAGAGTCGTTTAAAAACTGATACATTGAATTTCATAAATGGTTCATTACAAAATCTCATAGGCTTAACTTGTTTAACTTGGAAAAGTAAAGATTTCACAACATAACAATATCCCAAAATGTAATGTACGTAAATCTTTCTAGTAGTATGACTTCAAAAGACGGTCATCTAATGTATCCATGGCTTGCACCTTATTGACATGAGAAAACATGTTTAAACTGTCAACAATAATGTTTGTGAATTTATAGGTTTATAAATTTAATGAAGCGGATAGCAAGATTTCCCTATAACAAAGTAACGAATACAATATCACAAAAATGTATTACGATATGCACTAAGCTTATGAAACTGAAGCTAAACAATGTATGTCTATCAAATACATATAAATGATGGTGCCCAATGTAGATGTTCAACCCGTAACATCTATGAGTCCAAAATGGTATACATTCGTCGTTTCCGGTCAACCGGTAAACTAGCAAGTGTTACTTGCCCGAACGGGGATGTTAATTCCCAAATAGATCTATTCATAACATTCGCGCTTACAATCTAGTAATTAACAGTTCATGATGATGGGCATAGTGGGTTATAGCTACTTAGGCAAACTCGTAGTATTTGAATTAAATGTACTTGCATTCATTTTGTAAAACAAACCATGATTATCCCCGGAGTTTTGATAAATAATTTTGAAAAGTTAAGATGTGGACTATATACTCACATCCAAGCAATGATAACGGAATAGCAAGGTTAGTGGCTTATGAAAAAACGAAGCAATGACTTTATCCGCACTAAGTAAAAAATACTACATATTTACTAAGTGAATATATAAAATCAAGTTTTTTGACTATCCGTCAACTAGTTATGTGCTTGAGCTCTATTTATTAATAATGTTTTTTTTAAAACATAATTTTTCATGTTAAAGTGGTCAACTTTGTCGGGTCAATGCGTTCAAAATATGAACACGCAATTTACGATATTGGACTTTTTGGAAACTATGTCACATATACTTTAAAATGTTAGTTTGGTTCGGCCCTTGGTTTGGTCTCTAAGTGTGTCAAATAATTAGACGAAATAGTAACGTTTATCTAATTGAATGAGTGTAATTATAAATAGTTTTATAATTTGACGACTTGGAGTTTTACATTATATTTATGGATTCGTTAGTTAACGGTAATAAAAACTAAAAATACATTTGACATCTCGGCCAGGTCATCTATAACTTTCGTCTTTTAAGTTTTGTCCAATGAGGTCGTTTAAAGGGTTAAAAATGTGGCTAAAGATGTGTGTGTCGCGATTGAGTTTCAAAACAGAAAACAAGTAAATTTTGGCCAAGTGTTCTTAACGCGCAACATATTTTGATCTCAGTTTGCGACTTCATTATTCCATATTGGGACGAGATAAAAGTACCTTTCTAAACTAGGCAAGGTCAACTATAATTCGGCTTTTATAAGTTTAGTGGGTCGGGGTCGTTATCGGGGTCAAAAGTAGGGCTAAAGGTCAGCGTGCTCGCAAACAGTCATGACTACTCGCACACCAGGTGTTCGACAAATTGTCGACACCTGTGACGAACAGCCGACTTCAAGTGTGAATTGCGAGCTGGTTTCTAAACGAAAAGGGCTAGTTTTTTATTCTAAGTTAAAGATGGTAATTTAGGTTTTATATAATAGTATTTGGTTCGTTATATCATTTGGTAAAAACGTCACAATAAATTGAGAAAAACGTCTCGCTGGTTGTTTACAAAGCAGTGTACAATGACAGATTATTCGCCTAACTTTGGGACCTTCTAACTTCGTCGTTTCTTGACGAAAACTAGTGATTCCAGGGGCAAACGAAATACTAAACGTCCTATTTATAACATAATCAGAATTCGATTTTTACTCTCTACTCTTAGGGGTCGAATGGGGCGCACAAAGTTGCTTGTGTGGCTGCGGGTTTCATAGGCTTTGCAATATACGTTTTCTTTTTACTACAACCAGTAACCCAAGTTATAAATTCAGTTTTTATAATCCCACATCCCTCGCATAACCATGGTTTATGTTTTGTCAGCCCCTTAGCAAGTTTTATTTAGGGATTTACTATTTACTCGACATATATCAGAAAGTGAACAAAACGGTTTTGTTTTTAACAAATTTTCAAGCACATACTATAAGGACATATGAATAGCATATAATAGGTAAATAACAAGGAATGATAGCTCATAGAAACTCAAGGACGAACGCGTAGAGGACTTGACCCAAGAATGATGATGAACACACGTAGCCTTTTTACCCCACACGTTTACACGAATTCAAACACCCAAACCAATATCAAACACGACTATTGTACCCCTTATGAACCAAACACGATCGTTGTTTGCTGCCTTGATGTGGTCGACTCGCAAGAAAAACGAATCCAAAGAAACCTAATTAGGGTTTCTTAGAGTTTTAGGGTTTATGAAGAATATGATGATGCAAGGTTTGTGTGTTGTTTGTGACTCGAAAAACCTAGGGTGTAAGAACAAGAAACAAGGGTGAAAAGAGTATGATTATGAATCTGTTATGGTTAGGTTTCTCTGTGTTTTCTCCATCTGAGTTTGCAAGAGTCAGACAGGTACCTTTATACTCCAATTGAGAGTCACGTTTCTATGTAAACCCATATGAGGCAAAGTATAGTTGGGGTTTACACAAGGTCAAGGCACAGGGATTAAAAGGCGAATACTGTTTGTTGCGTGGGAAGCAGAATCAAGGTTTACACAGCCCAAGTATCACGTGGGATTTGAGGGATTCATAAAAGAGATGTTGGGCTTTATCCAATGGGTATTTGAGCTATACTAAGATAGGATTTCTAGTGTATCTTTACCCAAGCTAGACATTTGCAGATTTTTGTGGAGTTAGGGTAGAGGTATACACGAATTTTTCCTAGTTTGATAAGAGTGCATATTTTAGTTTCTTATATTAGGTTTTTATGGTTTAGTAAATTTTCTTATGTATTATTTGAAAACAAGGAAAGAAATACCATGCTTGAACATACTTATTTATGGTGAAAGAATAACATATATTCGCTTATGGTTAGCTAAGTCGTAAGGGAAATGATAACCAGAGTCTTTAGTTTAAACGTAGCCCTATTCACGTTATTAAGAAATCCTAGTTAAGTTTTACTTATTAGGATTTTTAACTAGGCGGTTTAAATAAAAGTAAATACGTAAGAATTCTATAAATAGAAGGAAAATGGAATGATTGAAATCGTAATATGACCTGAAAACACGGGGTGTTATAAGTGTCATCGCTCTCCTCATTATCATCACTACCTTGAACATTTCCATGTGGACTAGTTATAGGCTCACTTGACTGGCCCATTTGATGGTTGGTGTTTGGGTAAGAAAATAGGAGATCCAACTCTTCTACATTGTCATTCTCTATGCTCTCACTTTCTTGTGTTCTTAAACCAGCATTACCACTCTCTAAAACCTTACTTTCATGTGTTCCTAAACCAGCATTAACACTCTCTAAACCATCACTTTTATGTGTTCCTAAACCAGCATTACCACTCTCTAAACCATCACTTACACTGTTATCCTCATGATCTAAATCTATAACAGAAGTATCTAGAACACAAGTATCAACATGATGCTCAATAAATAACTCAATTAATTTAAACTTATGCACATAGCTCAGCAAATCCAGTACATCAATATCTTAATTTAGTGGTTCAAGTCCTTTATCTAAATCAGAAGTAGGTTTTTTGTAATGGATTTTAATTTTAGGATTGTCATAACCTAACTCCTTTAGCATACGTGATACTTCAATCACAGAGAACCCATCTACATCAACATCATCAAACCAATCGGCATTCCCATCTTTGTATACACGCCTTGAACTAGTTCTTTTTGGACCATAAACATAACTGAATCCACCTCTATGGTTGACTTTCAAAGAAAATAGATTAGGATTATTCTCTGTAACAATCAATTTCAACAAATCAATAACTTAACACACATTGCTTTAAATCAATAGAAATACACAAGTACATAAGAAAGGATAAAATCACTTACTATATTTCACGTATGGATTGAGTTTGTCACCTTTAGGTCTCAACTTCCAATTTACAATCACCATTATTGGGGAAGAACACTAGCAAATTAGGGTTTTTCCTTCACAGATTATTTGATAATCTTTAGGATAGTGGAGGTAGTTGGATGGTTAATGAAATGACAGACTATTAATTAGACCGAGTATATCAATAGTTATAGTGGGAAAGAGTAAAAGACATATCTGTCCCTATAAATATTAGAGAAAGACAAATTTGCCCTCACATTTGACAGTCAAAAGTTAGTCAAACTAACGTTTGGACCCAAGGTGTTACGGGTCGACCAAAAACGGACATGATCCGTTACATTTTAAACTATTTGACCAAACCGTTAAACCCGGTAAACGGACCAAAAATATAGTTAACTCTTAATACAACTAATTGATTAAACCTGAACGAATTACCCATTTAACCGTTTAGTTACCATAAATATATAGGAGATGAAAAAAGGAAAGCGTGTCTCACACGCTAAGATGAAAACCACAATCCTATCTCATATATCCAACGGCCCATATTCAAACTCAAACAAATTCGACCCTTATAAATAGCTAAACAACAGGCTCCTTTTATCTTCATCCAAAAATTAAAACCAAACGTGGCATCTTCAACCATTGCCAAGATTTTAATAATTACGAAAAAAAGGCTTTTTTGTTGATTTTGACGAGTATTGGAGGTGTGGTATTAATTTTCAAGATCAAGAAGAAGATATTATGACATCTGTTGTTGATCATCGTCAGCAGCCGATTATTGCACAAGGCGAAAGAAGAGAACGGCGAGCCCTTGGTGACATTACAAATCGAGTGACTACTCGGACTCGTGTCAAGTAACCAATTACTAAGGCACAGTCTGGGGCAAACCATACTATAACGAAAAAGCCTTCAAAGTCACTATCATCGGTTCTTAGTGCGCGAAGCAAGGTTGCTAGTGGGATCGCTACTACAAAACCAATATATCCTGTCATCATCAATATTGATGAAGTTGACAAGAACAATGAGCTTGCTCAGGTTGAATATGTGGAGGAAATCTACCTGTTCTACAAGATCTCGGAGATCAAAGGATGTTTGAGGGATTACATGGATTTCCAACATGATATCAATGCTAGAATGCGAGCTATATTGCTCGACTGGCTAATACAAGTTCACGATAAGTATGGCTTGATGCCAGAGACTCTTTATCTCACTATCAATATTGTTGATAGATATCTGTCGGTCACAACTACTTCTAGAACTGAACTTCAATTGGTTGGCATCAGCGCGTTGCTTTTATCTTCCAAGTATGAGGAAATATGGCCACTAGCGGTTAATGATATGATTACTATATCGGATAGTGCATACTCAAGAGAGCAAATTCTTGCTATGGAAAAGGCTATTCTTAGTCGTTTAGGTTGGTATTTGACGGTACCAACACCGTATATGTTCACAGTTCGGTACGCTAAAGCCTCACTTCCAACTGACAATGAGATGGAGAATATGGTGTTCTTACCATAAGAAATAACCCTTCAATGCTTGCTGCTTCAGCTGTGTATGCTGCTAGGTGCACCCTTAATAAGACACCAGCATGGTCTGAAACACTCCAACATTACACCGGATACACTGAAGATCAACTAGGGGACTGTGCTAAGAGTTTGGTGAGATTTCATGCTAGCGCAAGTGATAATAAGTTCAGCGCAGTGTACAAGAAGTATTTGAATCCTGACACGGGTACGGTGGCTCGTTTTCCTCCAACGACAAGTTTGTTGGTAGTGAATCGTCGTAAGTAAGGCTGGTGTGCAGATAGGTTGAGTGATTGGTCAAATTAGAAAGTCTATTATTGTATATGGTTGGCTGTTAACTTGAGTTTTAGTTATGAGTATGTATTATAATTGTAAATTGTAATTGCATATGTTTCTTATTTGTCTTTGAAGTGGTATAAAGTTAGAATTTTTATTGTGCTGACTTCTCTCATATGACCCAAACATGATGTTTCTTTCCTTTTTTGGTGTTTGGTTAAAATTTCAAACAAACACACTAACCTCAAACTGAAACAATAGTATATTGAAATGTTTTTCCCCAAACATAAATTATTGGAATTATACAATCACATACACATTAAGGACCATAAGTAAAAAAAAGATAACTTTACTGATTCATTAGATTGGTAAAAACACATTAAGACGGTCAAGTAAAACTTGTATACAGGCATATAACATTAGTTAGTTCCGTTACAAGACACAATTTTATATTTCTGTCTTGTATAGTCTGTGCCACTAGAGGTAAAATGCATGGGTTCAATTTAATCTACTACTTGAATTTGCTTATTTGCTAAGCTTATCGACTTATTGGCTTTATGGAAACTCAAATCCGTTTATTAATATTAATATATAGTCAACCTCTATATCATCTCATATTTTCAATTCAAGCTATCAACTGATACAAAATAGGATATCAGGTGAATGTGGCTCCCTTTAGCTCTAAAATGTGGAGTTTCATCTGTATAATTTGTATATTATTGGTCAAATGATAAAATGGGCATTGAAACAACATCAGGATTATAAGAAACGTAGGGGTAACTGCAAAATATGCCTATCTTGATTTGTCTTAACATGGATGAGGTTTTGCCATGACGCCGCTTCGACGTAGATGGCCTAACCGGAGCGACCGTTTCCGAACCATTTCTATGGGCACTGCCGAGATGAATACCTGGGCCGTTGGATGAGATGGGATTGTTGTTTTCATCTTACCGTGTGAGACACGCTTTGCTTCTTTCATCTCTTATTTATTTATGGTAACTAAAGGGTAAATGGGTAATTCCTTCAGATTAATCAACTAAAGGGTAAATGGGTATTCCCTCACCAAATGTTTTATGTCGTGGCCCTTAGTGTATAAATATCAAAATTTACGAGTTTTCGTTACTTTTACACTTTTGGTTGTGCAGATCTTGATAATAACATTCTTGAAGTTAAAATGAACTGCTTTTACTTGTTATGCGCGTTTGGTGTTTACAAGTTTTTATATTTGTTAATAATCTGCAGATTGCGCAGGTCAAGACCGCTATGCAAAATGAGCTTTCACAACTAGATACTCCGAGATATGGATAGAAGATGTTAGGCAGGAAACTCAACTAGATACAAAATGAGCTTTTACAAGGAACAATTTACATGCTGTCCATCATGTGTCAAAGTTCGATCACTTCGGTTATTACCAAACCACCAAAATCGAAAACCAGATTCTAATTAGGTTCTTTTGGCTCAGTTTGGTATTATTATTGTTACGGGACTAAAAATATATAGCTTTTCATGACCACCAGTCTTGTATGCAGTCCATAAATGTGCTCTTTAGATGCCCAATTAGCTGCTGAGAATGTCATATTTTAGAAATTTTTGGCTACCATACCAAACATGTAGATACAGTTTGTGTACAACACCATAAAGGCATAAAGAAATGAAATTGACAATTACACAATAGCTCGATCATATAAACTAAAAAACACAACAAAAATAACCACAGCCGGGTAAGAAACTTACTAAACATGCTTCATTGCAAATGTAAATCCACAAAGTTTTAGCTCGGAATACTATTCAAGAAACAAACCTAGCTAAACTGTTCCACTTTCAACAAAAATCTGAATCAAACTACCTTAGATAATTCCGATCTTGTTAGCAACTTCCAAGGCCTCATAGTCGGGAGTTAACTTAACATAGGCTTTCTTTGTTCCATCAGGCCTGCATTACATAAAAATAGAACTTGATCAGCAATACTCAACTGAGTACCACTCACATTTATTCTTCAACATTGATGACACACTAAGAAAAAACTTAATACAAAATATACTAAACTACTACCAAACACTCTTCAACCATAGACATAAACTACTTGGTGATAATGTTTAGTGGTAATGTGTCATAGCTTGGCCTTTAAAACACGACTGATTACAATTCTATGCTATACTAAATCTGTATATTTTTAAATTAGAAGGCAAGCTGAGTAACGCCTCAACGGGTAACAACGTGTACCTTTTTTACCAGTCAAAACAGATCCATCTGGGTTGCCCAAAAACACGGATGATACTAAGGGTTGCTTTTTAAAACTAACAAAAACTACGATTAAGCAACTTGCAACCTACTTGCTGTTTAGCAGATATTCAAGACTTTAACCATTAGAAATACATAACCCAAACTGACCTACACATAAAAGTCAAACTAGGCATCTGTAATGTTAATGAACCATGTTGATAGCAATTTGCAATAAGGATGGATAATGACAGTAAATTTGTAGTATACATAACAAGGTTACCTGATCAAGGTGTTAACTTTCTTGGTGTCAATGTCATACATCTTCTTGACAGCAGCTTTGATCTTCTTCTTGTCAGCACGAATGTCAACAATGAAAACCAAGGTGTTGTTATCCTCAATCTTCTTCATAGCAGACTCAGTGGTCAAAGGGTACTTCAGAATCTGATACTGGTCCAACTTGTTTCTTGGTGGTGCACTGACACGAGGATACTTAGGGTTCCTGTCAGTCTTCAATGTCTTTGGACGATGGAAGGTAACTTTGGTCCGGATCTTCTTTGCTTTCTTTTTGAAGGTTGATCCAGTTTTCACAGCCTTTGCTGTCTTCAATGCCTGAGCCTTTGCATCACCTTTCTTTGATGTGTCAGCTGATATACAAAACATGTAAAATGTTTGTATTAGCATAGGAGATACTAACAACAGCACATTGCAAAACAAAATAAATTTATAGAAGCAACGAGTAAAAAATAAAAATCAGAACACGTGACATAAACGATAACAAAACAACTTTTCTTGTCATGCTCTTAGAAATTACAAACACCAACTTCAATGGGTAACACTAGGGCAAATAATGCTAAACCTGCTATTGTCATTGAACAACCCAAGATGTTGGTTCCAAATTAAACAAGGTCAAAATAAAAGTTTTCATGTTACAAATTAATTCTGATTTAAAACTTTAGGCAAAATTACGAAAACCACAAACCTTGAAGTCATCAATAATGTACCAAAAAATAAAAGAAAAATCGTTACCACGCATCATTAATAAGATTTACAACAAGGTTGATTCAGACATATGCTTGTCATTGTGTAAGTTTTTCTTAATCATTTGCATTGAAAATATAATTTTTTAGAAAACTATGTAAATATTAATGGGATTCAGTTTATGGGTGGTGATATAACAGAATGGTCGGCAAGGTGATTATTAAATCACCATTACGACGAACGAGACCAAATCACATTCGTCATTATCCCAATTTTTAATATTTTTATAAAGAAATTACAAACATTTTGATATTAAAAGGGTTCATCAGATAGGAGCGAAAGACTAAAGATAATTTCTAATCACAGTAAATCATGTGAACTATGCAAATAGTCTTCACTTGAACCCTCTTAATTCAAATATTCAATTTCAAAACATAAATTAAATTAAAAAAACAAGTTTTTTAACAAAATAAAAGGCTCAAAAGAAAGGCAGCAGAATAATGTAATCATGATTTAATCATACATTGCGCCACCAAATTTTTTATAAAATAGGTTGGCCTCATAGAGAAGATTAGATTTAACAACATAGTAGGATTCAGACATATGCTTGTCTATAACTTTAGTTTAATCATTGGCCAAAATCACTCAAAAAAACATATTCAAAAAATATTCATAATAAAGGTAACTATTTAAAAAAAAAGTACTCAGTTTATGGGTGGTGATACAAACAGTTGCAGTGGACATCACAGAATCACGTGTAGCCCAAAACACGTAAAACACATCATATGGGACCTTACAAAAGCAAAATTATTGCATCTCAGTAGTCAGTATTAATGGCATACAGCAAAAGATGGAATTGATTTCAAATTTCCAATTGGATTTGTTTGCCATTTTCTAGTTAATTGTCATTTTCTAGAACAAAATTATGCAAGTGTATTAAAGTGATCATTTTACCACATAACGAACAATTACTTAAGAGCTAGACATAAGTTGGTAACCATACGAACGTAAATAGTAAATACATTCATGATAAATTTTGATATGCTGAATAGGTCCGCTAGCAGTGTGAATCGCTGTCTAGCCTACCGCTAACCAAATCCGTAACAAACTGCAAACCAGACACTCCTATTAACCATACTGACAATTACAAAATTATTTAACCATATAGCTTTTCAGTCCACTAGAATGCAAAATTTTCGTATTATAATAATTCAGTGTATAATCTTAAACTTGTAGGGCTTATATAAGTTTATCATATCATAATAAACTTGTATAAGCCGCTAAGTCTCAAAATAAGCTGAAAAAGTAGGACTTATTATGTTTCATAAGCCACTATTTAAAAAAAAAAGTACTCAGTTTATGGGTGGTGATACAAACAGTTGCAGTGGACATCACAGAATCACGTGTAGCCCAAAACACGTAAAACACATCATATGGGACCTTACAAAAGCAAAATTATTGCATCTCAGTTTCAGTAATTAATGGAATTACAGCAAAAAGATGGAAATTGATTTCAAATTTCCAATTGGATTTGTTTGCCATTTTCTAGTTAATTGTCATTTTCTAGAACAAAATTATGCAAGTGTATTAAAGTGATCATTTTACCACATAACGAACAATTACTTAAGAGCTAGACATAAGTTGGTAACCATACGAACGTAAATAGTAAATACATTCATGATAAATTTTGATATGCTGAATAGGTCCGCTAGCAGTGTGAATCGCTGTCTAGCCTACCGCTAACCAAATCCGTAACAAACTGCAAACCAGACACTCCTATTAACCATACTGACAATTACAAAATTATTTAACCATATAGCTTTTCAGTCCACTAGAATACAAAATTTTCGTATTATAATAATTCAGTGTATAATCTTAAACTTGTAGGGCTTATATAAGTTTATCATATCATAATAAACTTGTATAAGCCGCTAAGTCTCAAAATAAGCTGAAAAAGTAGGACTTATTATGTTTCATAAGCCGAAACAAACACCCCCTAAATTTATACAAGTTTATCACATTATCAAAATTGCAAATAAATCAGTTCTAGATATTTGTATTGCGGCCATCTGATTCTGATCATCTAATTAGCTTATTTTCTGTGCTTATGAGCTGAATGAAACTAAAAGCTGATAAGTTCATAAGTTGAGTGTTGACTTTTCGGGAAGGTGTTTGGAATTTCTTATGTTTTCTGCTTATGCTTAAAATAAGTACCTACAAGCTGCTTAGAAATAATTGCTTCTTAAATAAAAATGTTTTGATTTGCTTATATTGTTAAAAATGCAATATACGCCAAAAACAAAAGAGAAGCGGAAAAGCATAAAAAAAAACCCATTAAACCCATACACCGAAAAAAAGAAGCTAAACCAAACACCCCCTTATAAAAAAGCTGATTCTGTAGTTATTCTACAGATCCTAACAACAAAACAACGATGTAAACAGTAATAACAAATAACACCCAACTAAAATATGCATACAAATCATTAAAGCGTATATTCAAGAGTAAAAAAGTTGTAATATTAACGATGCAGATACGCACCTTTAGCAGGCGCCATTGATAAATGAAGTGTGAATAAGATGAAGGGCAGCAGCAAACTAGGGTTTCGATTTATAATTTGTTAGTGTTGCATTTTATCGCTTAATGGGCTGGGCTGGACTGGACTGGGCCGTGTTATTTTCCAAAATAGATATCCAAATTTGAAAAAGCAAAAATATCCAAGTTTATAAGTAGCATGAGGCGTGGCGTAACGGCATGACCAAACCTCACGCCTTTGCGGCTATGGCGTAGCCTTTTTGTTTTTAAGGCGTGACTTAAGACGGCCCAATATATGAAAATATTTATATATTTATATCATATTTCGTATATATTGAGTTTACATTAAGCGTTGTACATATGAATAAAGTTAAGAAACTATTCTTACATGTAATATTCTTCATTTTGAAAAAAAATAATTTATCGGAGTTGAATCTAAAAGGCTCGCCACGCCTCACGCCTTAGCGCGCTTTATCGCGTCTTTTCACGCCTCATCTCTCGCCACGCCTAGAGTCGACGTCTTGATCCGTTTCGTAACGTGAAGGTCACGCCTCACGCCTTAGCGATGCCTTTGCGCCGCAAAGGCGCGCCTTTTAGGACACTGGAAATATCCCTTCAGACTAAGAGAGTGAGAGCACAGGTACGGTGATTGTTATCGTCTAACGCCGACGGATAACGCGACGTTGTAACGCGAACTTGACACCGTGCATGGCGTCATAAAGTGTCATGCTGTACAGACCAGCCGAGTTATACGTTTTTTTTCTTTAAAATAAGCAACGGTTGTAATAAATAAATAAAGAGTCATTGGACCAAAAAAAACTAGTCGATTTAAAAAAAAACATTATTTACCCATTTTTCTTATCTTTTAGAAATCCTATAAATACCCTTTAAATCTTCTAATTTTTCACACACTTCTACATACACATCTCAACAATACTTCTCTTTTATTACTTTTAAAAAACCATTATGGATCCCAATAACTATGATCATTACGATCTTTACTTCCATGACAATGCGAAAAGGTATTATCGCTATTTTCATACTTAATACTGTAACAAATTCAAGCTTTGGATAATCAAGAAGCAAAGAGTTCGGGTCCTTATACTATAACAAACATACCACATCAACGACAAGTTGCTGAGCAGCGGATTTTGGATGATTATTTTTGTGACGAAAACAATCCATCTAAATACCCGGAGAGAAATTTTAAGCGAAAATATCATACGAGTTCAAAACTTTTATTTTCAATATATCGTTATTTTTAATGTATAATTATTTTTATGTCCTTTTTGTTTTATTTTATGTCTATTTTTTAATTTTTAATGTAACTAATTTTAATTCTTGTTTAATGTGCTGTTTTATTTAAATACATAGAAAAAGTTAGAAATTGTGGGG
Organism: Tanacetum coccineum; assembly: GCA_026074375.1. Classification (NCBI taxonomy): domain Eukaryota; kingdom Viridiplantae; phylum Streptophyta; class Magnoliopsida; order Asterales; family Asteraceae; genus Tanacetum; species Tanacetum coccineum. The sequence goes on along the minus strand of BQNB010010406.1, from coordinate 3,786 downwards.
TTCATAGGTGTCCTATAACTTGAGTTATGGAAAGAGGGTATTTTTGTGCTAACTTAGAGGTTTTGAGTTATAGGGGGAAATGTTGAGGTGACAACATTTTTTGCTATAACACGAGCCATATGGCTCTTGCGCACCTAGTGCTCTAAGAGGGCAAGGTGCAGTAGTGCCTTATAAGTTTTATAGGTATCACCACCTTAACATGTATCCTATAACACCACTATAAAATAAACACTCTCCCATAATAGAATTCCTTTAACACAACAACAGAAATACCCTCACTTATTGTAACATAATGTGGTGTGGATAACAATTGCACCTATAACACCAAGTGGCGGTGCAACGTAAAACTTATAAGGGTGTTATTATTAAAATGATAAGATTCTTGGTAAGCTTAAACATGAGTTATTAACTTCAGGGGTCTTCAGGTAAATAAGATAAAGTTGTTTTATAGTTTGTGGATATATTTAGCTGTGTTTGCACTTGTCTTATTATTTCAGGGACTGAATCAGTCAACCTCTAGAACTTGTGGAATTCAGCTATATATAGCCTCATTCTCTTGAACCCTAGATGATTATCAAATCATATTATTCTCTTATTTTCTCTCACACAAAGTTCGTTATTCAGTTGTTCATATCTCTTGAGAGCTTGTAATCTATTACGGTGATCTTGTTAGTATTTTCTGTTGTATTTGTATTAAACTTAAAACCAATAATCACATTTGAAGTGATTAATTGATGTTGTGATTAAAAGAATAAAGGAGAGGTTGGTTGAATTAAAATTGGTTATCTTGTTGATCTGCTATAGTTTTATAAAAGTTTAAATGGTATCAGAGTCAGGTTGGCTTTGATACTCATATCAAAATTGTTTTCCAAAATTAGGGTTCTTAATTTTTGGGGGTTTTGTGAGTTCTTGGTTAATTTTAACTTTTGGTCAAAATTAGGGTTTTCAAATATTGGGGGGTTTTGAAATTGATCTGATCTTTAGTCAATTCAGATATAGATTTGGCTCCTTGGGTGATTATGTAAGATTGTTGGTGGTTTCTTTAATTAGAACTTTATGTATCAAGTTCTGATTCAGGGGTTTTGTTTCATTGGGATTATTATCTGTTTTGCTTTATGTTTTGTATCAAGATCTCTCTAAATATGTTTTTAGAGATTCTTGATTTAGGTTCTTGGTATTAACTCCTCTTATTGTTTTCTTTTCAGGGTCCTAATTGGTTGTTTTTGTTGTGCTGGGTTTGATGATCCATATGAGACTGGTATTGTTGTGATGGTGGAACAGATGAATGACTTATTTGTGGTTGTGATAGATGATGTGCTGGATACATTGGTCAGTATGATTGGGGAGAGTGAACTTGTGGAATTATGGTATTTGTTTGTTGAGGAAACTATGTAGAGTTATATTGAGAGTGATAGTTGGTAAGTTGAGACGATGGTTGATTGTAGTTGGCCACAAATGCAAGAGGATCTTAGTATCGTTCACGCATCAAGCGAGTTTCGTTTTCATGTGCCTCATGTTGTTCGAGATTGAGTACAACTGATCATAGTTTGTAGTATGCAAATCTCTAGCTAACTTCACGTCCGTCACAAACTTGCTCCATTCTGGTGGAAGACTGTTCAGAAACTTTGTATTCACTTGAACTAGTCTCATTGACATATTGATAACATTTATGTTGTTGATTAGTTGAGCAAATCTCTAGTAGTACTATGCAATGTTTCACCCTTCACAAAGGAAAACTTATCAAACTCGTCATACAATTTACATTCATTTTCTTGTAATGACAATTTCGTGCCTTGCATCAGAAGCTTAACTCTGTCCCATATCTCTTTTGAAACTTTATGATGATTGTCAATGGCATACACGTCAGGTGGAAGACCCTAAAGAACAATGTTGGTAGCTTTGAGATCACAGTCGAATTGGATCTTTTCTGTAGCGGAAAGTTCCGCATACGTCTTTTCCTAGTGGTACCATCCTTTTGAACAACAGTAGGCCATACAAGTGGACCATTTAGAACTGAGTCAATAATCATTCTCCCGTTCTCCCTATTCTCCATGTATAGTTCCATACGACTTTTCCGATAGTCATACAAAGATTTTTCCAACATAGGAGGACGGTTGTTGTAACCTTTTCCCCTTTTGTGTTATGAATATTTCATTTTTAGTCCTTTGACTATTTGACGTTTGCCAGTTTATCCAAATATTATACCGTGTTGACGGTGGTGATTTTGTTGAGAATTGTGGTAATTTATGGTTTATTGTGAATAATAATCCTTTTTAGAGGTTATTATTGTGTTGTTTGCATTCTGGGTGGTTGACCCGTGAATTTTGAGAAGTGCCGAAAAACGAGTCCCGACACGTTCGTTAATGTCCAAATGAGTTTTGAAGGGTTTAAAAGCGTAAATATGTCATATAAATACTCTAGGTTAATGGAAAAATATTTTTAAGGTGAATAAAAATGCTAATTAACTTTGGGGAAAATTTTACGGTGGAGTTTTACGAGCTTTTAAGTGATACCGATACATAAAGAAAAGCCCGAGACCCCTTTGGATACCCATAACCGGTCGAACCCCCTTGGAGACAAGGAGGCATATTTTTAGGGCTTGTGTTTTTGATAAGGACTATAGATATTTCATTCAAGCATTATCTTCACACACAAACAAAAATTAATTTTATTCTTCCCTCTTCCTCTCCTCTCTTGTGTCCGAATAAAGCACACACACAAACACTATTATTTTTGAAATTTTGATAAAAAAACATGAAGAATGGTGATATATTGGGTTGATTCTAGTGCTTGGGTATCATTTAAACAATGTTTGGGTTGTCCGGTTCGTGTCGAAATCTACATTTTTGAAGATTTTCTTGTAAGTTTCTAAATTTAAATTTCGTTTGTCCTTTTGGGTTTATATTGATGCATAGATGTTAGTTGTACAAGTTGACCGTCGTAAAAATCGATTTTTGGAAACGACATGAATAAAAAGGTGTGTTTGGGGTTCGAATAAAATGAAACAAGGATAAGGTTTTGTTAGTTTTGATATTGTGGTCGTGATGGTTGAGAAACATATATTGCTAGATAGCTTATTTTGTATAAAAGCTTGTATAGCTTATTTTGTGGGCTTTTCGTGACTTATTTTGGGCGTATATGCTCACGTCCTACTTTAAAATCACAAAGGAAGTGATTTTGATTATTTTCGTGGTATGGCGTATGTTCGTGGACTATTTTATTAGCTTATGGTAGTAACCAAATACTATACGTAGCGTACTAGCTTATTTTTAATCTTACGGACTTGATTTTTGAGCTCTTGGGCTCACGACCCAATAAGCACAAATAAGTCGTGGCTTATTTGTTGGCTTAATGTGGTTCGGGTTATTTTCTACTTATTAGTATGAGCTTATGTATATAAATAGACCTTAGTTTTTGGGCTTGGATCGTATTTTGAACGTATAAATACCTTATTGGACCCTTGTTGGGCCTTAAAGCCCAATAAGCGATATTTAATCATTTTAAGAGTTTTTGATGGACTTTTGAAAGTGAAATGTATTTACGAAGTGATGTTGAACGTTATTTTAGGAAAAACATTTTAGCAAACGCTAAAGATTGAGATTTTGGAATTTTGTCGAAAAAGTGTTGAAATTGTGAAAAATATTGAAATTAAGGTTTGAAACATTGGAAAACGTTATACAAACGTACGGGTCATGTCGAAATTTCGTAAAAAGTTTATACTTAGAAAAATTTACTTAAGAACATGATTTTGGTTTTAAATAATAAAATATTGTTTTATTATTTTAT